>JAOVYX010017787.1:0-21468 GCA_035668315.1 Drosera spatulata | reverse complement strand
GTGGGAGTGAAGATTTGGCGTGAAGTGAGAAAAAAAGGAGATCAAAATCATGTAGCGTTAAAGCTCAATTCCTCTGAATTCATGATTTTGATATTAGTGTAGACATAATGGTTAAAAGGGGGATTCATATCGCTTGCTTATAAGAGAAGAAGTGGACCGTAAATAAGACTAAGCATATTAGAGTGTCATTTAGAGGTGCGGTGCACAGAACGAAGAGGACACTCGACTACATATATTCAGATTTGTGGGGGCCATCTCCACATGCTTTGATGAGAGGTAAAAAGTATTTTTTAACCTTCATCGATGATTACTCCAGTTATGTCTGGATATATTTCTTGAAAGAGAAATCTGAGATAATCGAGACATTTAAGGAGTGGTTGAAGTTGATTGAGAGCCCGACCGGCAGGCAGATCAAGAGACTTCGAACCGACAATGGGATGGAGTTCGTGAACAAGCAATTTCTGGAGTTCTGTAAAGACAAAGGCATTGTGAGGCATCGCACTGTCACTTATACACCTCAACAGAATGAGGTAGTAGAATGCGTGAACCGGAGACTCATGGAGCGTGCTCGGTGCATGTTGATTGTGGCCGGGCTGAAGCAGAGGTTTTGGGCTGAAGTTGTTATGACGGCCTGTTATCTGATAAACAAGTCACCCTCCTCAGCATTATCTATGAAGACACCTTATGAGACTTGGTATGGTAAGCCCGCTGATTATTTCAACCTTCATGTTTTTTTTTTCCTGCATATTACCGTGTCAGTGAAGGAAAGTTACAACCCAGGACCAAGAAGGCCATTTTTCTTGGATACCAGCCAGGTGTGAAGGAGTACAGATTGTACTCTACTGATCCATTATCACCTAGCATCATCATCAATAGAGATGTCACATTTAACGAGGAATCAATTTTAGCCAAGAGATGTCAGTGGAGCAGACACGAGCAGTCGAGAGATCGACATTTGAGGTAAAGCATCAGGATGAGGAATCCTCAGATTCCACAATTCCCACTGATGTTTTGCAGTCAGTTCAAGAAGCAGAAGATCCAGGAGTAGAGCCACTCGTACCAGATCCAGTTCATGAGAGACCCATTCACAGCAATACCAACTTAGCAGCTATAGGGAACAATGAGAGATCAGACCCCCAGTTCATTATGGCTATTCAGATTTGACAACATATGCACATATAGTTAGCGAGGCAGTTGAGAATGAGCCTTTGTCATTCAGGGAGGTCGTCTCTAGTTCACAATGTGCCCAGTGGATTGCAGCTATGGAACAGGAACTAAAGTCTCTTCACAAGAACAACACTTGGACTCTAGTTCACTTGCCGAAGAGAAAACGCATCGTAGAGTGCAAATGGGTGTTTAAAAAGAAGGAAGCAGGCGATGGAGGCGATGTGAGATTCCAGGCCAGATTGGTGGTTAAGGGTTCCACTCAGAAGAAAGGTATTGACTATACTGAAGTTTTTTCTCCTGTAGTCAGACATACTTCTATTCAAGTTCTTCTACCTTTGATTGCTAAGTTCAATCTCGAACTTGAGCAAATGGATGTGAAGACGGCATTATTTCACGGTGAACTAGAAGAGGAGATCTATATGCGCCAGCCATAGGGTTTTCATTGTCAGGAATGAAAGACCGAGTCTGTTTTTTGAAGAAATCATTGTACGGATTGAAGCAGTGTCCCTGACAATGGTATCACAGGTTTGATACCTTTATGGCAAGCATTGGATACACACGAAGCCCATACGATCAGTGTGTATATCATTAGTAACAACCTGATGGGAGTCAGGTATATCTTTTGCTCTATGTAGATGATATGTTAATCATTGATAGAGGCAAGGGGACTATTGACAAGTCGAAGGTGCAACTCAGTAGTGAGTTCGATATGAAGGATCTCGGCCCAGCAAAGAAGATATTGGGCATGGAGATCGAGCGGGATAAGAAGCATGGGGTCTTAATCTTAAGCTAGAAGAAGTACATTGAGAAGGTTCTAGACCGATTTAGCATGAAAGATGCCAAACCTGTTTCTACTCCCTTAGCAGGGCACTTGAAGCTATCCTTGGAGCTCTCACCAAAGACTGGGGATGAGGTGAGGAGTATGGCCTCAGTGCCGTATGCGAGTGCAGTTAGTTCTCTGATGTACGCTATGTTATGCATTCGATCCGATTTGTCACAAGCAGTGTCAGTAGTCAGTCGTTATATGGGCAGACCTGGAAGAGATCACTGGAAGATTGTGAAGTGGATTCTTAGGTATCTCAAGGGTTCATCGAGATTAAGCCTTGTCTATAATGCAAGACGAGGTGGAGACAATAACAATGTTGAAGGGTTCTCAGATTCAGATTATACTGGAGATCTGGATCATTGGAGATCACTTACAGAGTACGTATTTACTTTCTGTGGTGGGCCAGTTTCTTGGAAGGCAACTTTGCAGGATACGGTGGTCTTGAGCACTACAGAGGCAGAGTTCATGGCTGTTGCGTTAGCTGTGAAGGAAGCAATTTGGCTTCTAACTTAGGTCTGAAGCAAGATAGCACAGTGGTTCATTGTGATAGCTCTTAAGCCATTCATTTGACCCGTGACCAGATGCATCATGAGAGGACTAAGTATATTGACATCCGATATTATTTTGCTCGGGACGTGAAGGATGTCAAGGTGATTAAGATTGCTACTGTAGAGAATCCGGCAGATATGTTGACGAAACCAATTCCTGTATCAGAGTTTCATCATTGCCTGAAACTCTTAGGAGTGGAGGACCGCTAGGCTTTCATAATGCCTAGGTGGAGGTTTCTCGACGACAGCAAAGATTTTGATGAGATATACGAAGATGATGATTTGAGTGAAGGTGGAGATTTATAGACTATAATGACTCCCATCATCATCAAAGACAAAGCATTGATTAAGTGGGTTCCTTTGGCTTTTGTTTGTTTCTCGATTTAGTTCACTAGGGGAAGTTCTCACGAGGAAGGTTACTTGCTTTGTCAACATTAAGTTATCTTTGTCTCTCGTTTGGCCTATTTAGTCTAAGAAAAGATCATCATTTACGTATAGAGAGAAAACTAGCCCGAGAGCTTCTCACCCTTTTTTTTTTTTTTTTTGGTTACTTAATCTCAATTAGAGTTAGTCAAGAGATTTGCACTAAGGAGAAGAATCAATCTTCTCTTTCTCTTGTTCGGTGAGGCATTCCCGGCGTTCGGATGTAGCTCTATTGTATCTCCTTGTTTGACTAATAGATTTTCTCGTCGTTGATGATTGTCCGTGGTTTTCTCCCGCAAGGGTTTTCACGTAAATCTTTGTCTCTTCTATTTGTACTATTTATATTCCGCTCATTGGTGTTATATTTATAACGTTCTATTTAAACCGTTTAAACTAATAATAATAATTTACTAGTAACAGGAAAATCTACGGACCCTAATTGTAACAAATCCAACATTCATATTCGTGGTAAGCGAGGATCTTTCAAAAATGGGATCCAAATTCAATTTGTAAAGACCATCACATAAACATCCAGTAGCAATTAGATCATGGTTCTTATAAGCATTGAGAAACTTATTCGCGAAATTGAAACGAAACCCATTACAATCAAGTCTTGACAAGGAAATTAAACAATATAAAGAGGGTCTTTAAGATAGAATATGAAGTCGGTCTCCATAATGAGCCTGTAAGTGCCAATAAGTTGAACTTCAGAGTCATGTCGATTTCCCGTATAGACCTTACTCTCGTTTTTCCTTGGCCTACGGGTTGAAAGGAATCCCTGCATAGAATTAGAAACATGGGCAGCTGCACCAGAGTCAATCCACCAACTATTTTTAGGAACATCATTCAAATTAGTTCGAAAACAAACGAAGAGAGAATTATTAACCTTCTTCTCAAACCAATCCTTCCTTTTCTAGCAATCCTTATAAAAATGGGCAGACTTCTCGCAGAAGTGACATTTCATATTGCCAAGGTTGTCTTTCTTATCATTTGATGAACGATTCGCTTTCTTCGTTTGTGGATCTTTCTTACCCTTTCCAAAACCCCTTTTTTGCTTTGAAACTTAGTTGACAACTTGACCTCCCTCTTGTTTCAGTCTCATTTTCTCTTGGACACACATACTTTGAAGCTCATTTGGACACACTCACTTACTTTCATGTCCAGCTTTTTAAGTTGAACAGAAATATTTGCCATCTCACATACATGGTGACCTATTCCCGTAACGCATATTGCATTGTAGTCAGCTTAGCCCTCCAACACTATGAAGAAGCTATATGTTTAGTGTCAAATTTTTTGTCTCATTTTATAGGACTCATACAGCAAATGTGAACCAGGCTCTGTTCACAGTTCTTGTAAATGTCGATGTTGAATCGTGTTGTCTCGCTGTGGGGCTGCTTGTCTAATTAGAAGAACGTGCAATAGTTGGTACGTTTTTGAGAGATGCGATTGAAGGTCAAAATGTTAGATTAGTTTGGTGCCCAATACTTGCATCATTTTTCTTGTATCTGAAGCATTGTCATAGATGTAGGTTAAGATCTAATAGCATCAATTTTTCATCATCCATCAGATTTTATACCTCATGGTTCGACTTGATGACACCAAAAGATTATCTTTATATTACCTGGATAAAATTGTATTATTGAACCTCATATATTTTGATGATAACAAATAGATATGCAATAATAATGTTTTGAGTTTATGTATGTATAAGTGTACATTTAAGTTTATAGCTTGAAGGAACGCATGGAGACCTTGATCAAGTATGAATGGATCTTAAGATTATTTGTGCCGCATACAAGTCAATCTGAAGATCATGGATTGAAGCTTGGCGTACAGATCGAAACGTAGAATTTCAAGTGAAGAATCTTAAGGATCAAGATACTGCAACTCAAATGAATAACAAGATCTAATGGATACTGAATGAAAATCTATAGTCAAGAATCTTGTATACTGACAGTAAGGTACAACATCATTGTCTTATATTTTGAATTATTGAGCACTTAGGTTAAACATGATTAACATTAAAAATATTTTTCGAAGCGTCGTCCTTGGGTAATGGAAGAGTCGTCTCTTGTGTGCGCAATAGAATCTGTTTTGAAATCTTGATTTTTCGGACCCATGATATCCGAAAGATATTTTTTGTTTTTATTTGAAAATTTTCAGTTGAAAAAATATCTTTTTCAGAATGTTGAATAGTCGACGTTTAGGGATAAACCTGATTTGATAAATGTGTTAACAAATTCCTAAAACCTAGGAAATATGATAAAATCTATTTTTGACTGATTTTTCCTGTCTTACACATTCCTCCACTCGGTCCCTAGTTTGTAGCAAACAAAGAAACTATAAAACGTTTTGAAACTCAACCCAATCACATAGAGCCTAAGAAGATTAAACAAGTGGAGTGTTTTTTGAGTGAAAAGCTTCCAACTTCAATCTTAATGATTCGAAGAAGGTTTGAATTTTGGTTTTATAATGAAGATACTCATGTGAATTCTAACCTTATTATTGCTCAAGGTTCATACTGTTTGATATTGGTGTCAATCTTTGCATGTCCATAGGAAATCGAGTTGTTGGACATTGATCGAGTTCTTATCCCAACCAATAGATGTAATATCCCAAGAAAAAATTTAAACAATTTGATAATACTATCTATATCGGTTGTGAGTCAAGAAAGTGATGCATGATGACGTCCGATAATGAGGATTAATTGGGACGCTATAATAGATGAAAAAGAATGTGTCTTTATCATTGAAACACGGTTTAGAATTTGATTCCAAATTGAAATGTGATTTTTACATGTCATCCAATGCCTTGTTTATCTTATATACGCCCTAAATAGGCCATAAAGGCGTCAAAAAAGACATTTCAAAGTGGAATCAAAGTACACAATTGACTCTGAAAATATTTGGTTCTTTAATAGATTATCAGAAGTCCATTAACTGGTTGAAAGTCATTTGAGTGTTCGTGTGTTGCCTTTTGACTGAGTCCATCTGCTGATCGCTTCACGATTTTAGTTGAAATAGTCATTTTGGTTTTATGTTATTGGTTTCAATCGAGTTTCTCTTGTAAAACCTATTTGAGGTAAGGAAAAAGTTTCGACAAAAGTTTACGTAGAATCTATATACAGTCCAAGGTGAAATTCCTACGGTAGATGAAAAAGGTGTAGCTTGAGCCTAGAGGAAAGGAAAGTAGAATCTACATACGAGAACGTGGTGAAATTACTACTGTGGATGAAAAAGGTCTAGGTTGAAAAGAACGTATCTAAATGATTTGGTCAAATATAGGATATGAAGATGACATATTTGAAAAAAAAGAAATGTACGGAATCTTATTTCTCACCTCACATAAATGAGAACGATTTTCCATTAATTTAATTTCGCCTGATAGTTTGAGCCTTGAGGCCCACTTGATGAGTTTAGAACAAGATTGATTGGGCTTTTGTACGAAGCCCAAAGCAATATTACGCAACAACTGTGCTACCAACGAATTGGGCTTGTTACCTTGTGTGTTCAAAAGCCCATCAAACCAATCCATATGATAGGCACTGTCATACCAACGCATATGTTTTTTATTTATTTTTCTCACGTTATTACTCCAGGATTTGACAACGTCGTGTATAAAAATAATGATCTGATCCCCAAGATATCGCTAGGAGAGAACCGATGTGATAAATTTATTAATTATAATATCGTATATGGGTTACATACTCATCGCGAAGTAACAATTTGACAACTTCGATCTAGGAACTATGTCGTGTTCTTGGAGCATCTGCAATGAAGGTGTTATATGAATTATCAATGGTAAAATATAAGCATTTTTTCACATCGTTTGCACTTCAATAGGCCAGATTTTGTCATAGCTGAATTTAAAGAATGTAAAAATGATGTGAAATTTGACAATGTCATTTTTATCTCATATTCACCCACTTCGCCCTTTGTTTAAAAAAGAAACACAAAAGAAAGAGGAATTTGTTTTTAAAAAAATGCTAGAATGTAGCATGTATTATTGGAACAGCATTCCTAAATTATGATAATTTTACACTTATCAATTGTCAAAATACACATTGATTTTAGTAAATATAACATGTATCATTGTGGATGCTCTTAGGATTTAAACGATGTCCAATATGATCAATTCAAAGTACGAGAGTGAGAATTTCGAAAAGTATAGTAGAATTCTGAGAAAACTATACTCCAACATATTTTAACATATCGAATCACGGCCTGATATTTGTCACGATCTTTTTTAAGCTTGAGACGTGGATCATGGCAAGACGAAGTCCCATGGGCCGCTTCCCCTCATAAGTATGGTTCCTTCGCCACGCGACACCAAACCACTATTTACAGTATGACAAAACAACAATATAGTTTGCATATGTTTCGGTCCCAACATGGTCCAAAATACATAGTTTAAATTATGATAATTTTACACTTATCAATTGTCAAAATACACATTGATTTTGTTAAATATAACATTTATCATTGTGGATGTTCATAGGATTTGAACGATGTCCGATATGATCAATTCAAAGTACGAGAGTGAGAATTTAGTAGAGTTCTGAGAAAACTATACTCAGGACATATTTTAACATATCAAATCAATGCCCGGTACTTGTCACGATCTTTTTTAAGCTTGAGACGTGGATCATGACAAGACGCTTCTCCCATGGGCCGCTTTCCTTCATAAGTATGGTTCCTTCCCCACGCGACACCAAACCACTATTTACATTATGACATAACAACAATATAGTTTGCATATGTTTCGGTCCCAACATGGTCAAAACCCCTAGCTTGCAAGAGTACACAACTTTCATTAGAATGAGTTGTGCTGCAGCCAAACAGCAACTTATAATTCAACACACATGTTCCCCAATTAGTTGATACCTTTGATAAGGCGACACTGTTTCATGCATGGTAAATTATGGTACTTCTATATATGTTGTTACGCAAAGTCGCAAAAACACATATGCATTTGACCCATCTTCATCAATATATGACAAATAATAATGGGGCCATCAGATATTAAAATCATATCAATAATTTGATCATTTTTGTCTATATTTGGGGATACAGAAAAAGGTCTCGACTTTCCCCTACATCCATTTATTTTATTGTTGAAACAGTTTGCTTGAAGAGCAGTATTGCATAGTGCCTCAAGTTGCAATAATTTCAACTCCTATGCATCTTCATTGTTCTTTAATTTTGCAACTCTGGTTACAAAGTCGATCGAGATTCACCGAAGGCAGAACCATAATCGGTCCTGGGAAAAACGCCTAGTGTTACAATATCAATATCGACCACTTGATAAACCATAAAAAGACTATTAATTGAAAAAAAAAAAAAAAACTCTCACTTATCAGGCTAATCTATAAAGGTTTGGCTCTCATCTGAAATTGGGCCCCTAACATTTGGCACGCAAGTAAAAATGTCATGTTGTGACCAAGTATGTTACGAACGGCTCCGTTAATAATAAACACAAACAATAATTAGTGCGTAAAAATAAAAAAGACAAAAAATTTTACGTGGAAACCCTTGCGGAAAAAAACCACGGGCGGTCGTCGACAACGAAAAATCCACTAACCAAATGAGGAAATACAAAAAGAGGCACACTCAAAATATTGAGAATCTCACAATAAGGGATAGAGATAATAATCTCTAAAACAAATCCCTTAAACCCTCAATGTAATTTTATGTGTATATGTGAATAGTGTTTTCCTATCTCTTATCTCCTTTACTCTCTTCTCTTCCTCTTCCCAGATCCCCTTCTCCTGCCTTTCTCCTCTTCTCCTTGCGTCTCACTTCTCTCAATCCTCTACCTCTCCATTTATACACATCATCACGCGGGGAAACACGGAGAATCACGTGGGGAAGCAACGCGGAGAAGTCATACGGTTGATGCGGAGATCTGATTTGAGGCGCCGCCACCACCGTCAACAAAGTTACTTATTGAAAATGATGCTAGAAAAGCATCTCATATTTGTCCACGAGCACATCAATTTTATCTCCTGAATTTATTTTTCACTCGAACAGGAAGAGAATATCACAGATCAAATCTTATCAAAAGGTGAAAATAATAATAAAAAATCGGGTATAAGTGAAAAATCGGACCACACGCTTCAAATGAAAGTGACAATTTCCATATTCTAATTTGACATAAGTGGCTACATATATGCAAATGTCAACTTCTTGCACTTTAGAAGCGCCATTTTTTAATGTGAGTTTTGACTTAAAAAGTAAAATTATGCTACCATTACTACACAATACAATGTTCTTCCCTACACAAAATCACTATATTTCCTACACTAATGGCATTAGGGAACTATTCTTCTTATTTCGCTTTTGTCCTTTGAGGTATATAGACTGGTGTAACATTGGAATATTCTACTGGTTTAATATGTAACAAGTTGATGAATATACAGTGCACGAGATTTTAACAATTAGAGGGACCATTGCATATCAATATATATATATATATATATAGTTTCGACCACGTACATTCTTCAATAACCTTTTCTGCTGTAACCAAGTTGTTTGAATAGAAGTCGACTATTCAATGTTCATCTCAAAAGTTTGTTGCTATTCTTGATATGGGTAACATAACAAATAAGGATTGCTATAACGTTTTGGGATCGAATGATCACACAAAAAATTGCAATGTTGAACATGGTTTACCAATGTAAGCTAGCTAGGATACATTATGATAAATGTTAAGAAAAAAAATAGAAGGCCCTTGACTAATTGTTGACATATCACTAAGTCACAAATATGTCTAATTAAATCAAGAGAATACAACACACTATGTGATATGTTAGAAATATCGATCATATAGGCTTTAAAAGATTGGCCAATGCTTTGTGGGTCAATGCCAAGCCAACCAATATCGTCAATCAATACTCTCATACAAAAACAAGATTTAGAACTCTTTGAGATTCTGATTGTCTATACTTCACCCTTTCATCAAAAGCACCTAGCTATACTACCTAATTCACCCTTTCTTCTTCATCTTGTATGAATGAATTCCAAAATGCCAAACCCTAATTTCTCATAGCTAGAAGTTAATGCCATGGGGACCAATTAGGCACAATGACCAAAAGGCCCATTCTTCACCAAGAGAGGCCACTTAAACATATGTTTCAAAGACTTGATCCATTCATCAACAACGGTCAATCAAACAAAATGCAACTATGATAATCCTAATGGTTTCAAATTTGGATCCGTTTGTAAATTCCTACTATAAGTGAATTTTTTTTTATAATTATCTATTTCTGGATCGAGCCTCGAGAAGAAAAGAAAAGGAACCTACCCACATGATCCGGCCAACTACAAGGAGTGAGGAGGATATATCTCATAAAACAGGGTAATATACGCATATCTTATCCCTAATTTTACATAAAGAGATTGTTTCTTGATGTTCTCAAATGTCGAACCCTGACCTCAAGATTAGAAGAGGAGCACATTACCACCGAGCTAACTTCACTCGACTGGATCAAGCCTGGGAAATCCCACAAAGGGGCCAAAACAGTCCCAGCATCTATTCTATCCATCCATATGACTTGAACTCGAAGTCAAACTCGAGAGGAACCAATCTCCAAACCATTTGAACCAACCTGTGTTAGTTGAAAGTTTTTACGAATATGGACTGCTGACGTTCAAGATATGATGTCCATGGACAAACAGATCTACTCAAACTATGAGGAGAACAAAAGCACCATATATTTAGACTTTCAAAAAAAAAAAAAAAAAAAGCACCATATATTTTCTTTAGCAACATAACTAAATCAAGAAATATCTTTGCCAGCAAAAAAAAAAAAAAAAAACTTGTAAACTAAACAAGATGTGAAAACAACCAAGAATTCATTCCTTGATACAACAAACACTTGGTTTAGCAATCATGATAACACAAGATCCATGCAAGATCAAGAGTTTCAAAATTCATGAGAGTGGTGGTGATACATTGATGGATTGCCATGAGATGGCCTCTGCCTGCCCCCACCATCGTCGTCCCCCATTTGACCAGCTGGAGCTCCAGCCCCTAGGTTAAGATAAACCAATCTTGAATCGATATTCATGTTCAAGTTCCCCAAGTTGCCACCGCCGCCGCCGCCGCCACCACCACTGCTGCTCGTCGTACTACTATTATGATCCTCGCTCATAGATGTCACCGGAGGAGGAAACATTGTTGCGGCCGCCTGCTGAGCATTCCCTTCCTCCCTAGATATCACCATTGCCGCGGACTGAACAAGCTCGAGACATAACCTAAGCTTGTTGGGTTCAATATGAGTAAGTCCTCGAACCGCTCCCTTAAACAGAAAATCGGACGTCAGTGTCCTAAGCACGTCGAGGGGTGTGACCCCGTCTAGGGTCCTTACATTAGGGTCGGCATGGTGGTCGAGAAGCACGGCCACCATGTCAGCTGACACCATCTCGGCCGCCAGGTGGAGCGGGGTCTTCCCGGCAGGGCCAGCTGGGTAGTTGACATCAGCTGCCCCTAGCTCGAGTAACGCTTTGACCACCTCACGTGTACAGTTTTGTACAGCATAATGTAATGCCAATGCCTCATCTAGGTTAAGCCCTTCTCCCATCACCATGAGCTTGACAAGTTCAACATCCGATGAGTCAAGGGCCCGCCTCATTCGTTGAATGTGGTGGTCCTTGAGCTCTGCTGCAGCAGCCACGCTGAGGTCGACGTGGTGGTGGTGGTGGTGGTGTGGCATGAGGGAGCGACGAGCGACGGAGGACTTTAGACGGATCTCCTCGATCTTGGCAACAACGTCGAGGGGGAGGTGCTTGGCTAGGACTTCTGGTGGGAGTCCTGATTTGGCCACTAGGTGTGAGCAGGTGGCCCAGAGCTGGTGCATTTCTTGCTTCCTTGAGGCTATCAGGACTTTCATCACATCTTCTATTGAGGCCTTTTCCACCATGCTTGCCAATTCTTTCTGCATGGAAAAATGCATGATAAATTTTATAAATGTTATAACCGCAAGTGTCATAGAAAGATAACGAGTTCAAATACAACTACACCATATACGATAGAAACCGTGCCAATAATATCAGTCGTTATTGTCCTCGTTTCAGACTCATATATGACACATTCTTTCGTGTGAGATCGATATATCGTTGAAACATGTAAAGGAAACAAGCGCCTTATAAATAACACAAGCTCAACGATTTGACAGACAGTTGATTCCTTGATGTGCAGGAAGGGATCAAAATCAAAATCAGTTGTCTCCTATAAGTTTCTCAGTTAATACCATGATATATAGTGCTACACGTTTCAATAACATAGTTGCACAGTATGTAGCAGATGGAGCATTTGCTCATTTCCATTTAATGAAACATACAGCTCATATATAACTCTTCAAAGTAGTATAATATACAATACAAAGTAACAAGCAATGGGAACATTATACATGCCAATAGTTCAAGTAACAAGTACAATGAACCATATGAAAGTTAATGTCAAGACAAAATTATCTAGTATAGCGTATTCAAAGAGAATCATCTTGGCGTTGTAGCTAATTCATAATAATACCCAAATTCGATCAAATTCATGCATTTGTCTGGCATAATGAGTCAAATGCGTTATCCATATACTCATAATAGATTAGATCAACAAGTTTAGCTAGTATCATTCAAGTTTATTGCTCTCATTCGGGATGAAAACCATATAGTGAAAAATGTTGAATTCAAAGTCAGAACATTTTGAGATATAACACGACATTTGATTGGATGATGCCAACATATGAGCCACTGCAACAATGGATCGATGGAGAGACTAGCTAATAGTGAGGACTAATGTGGCTGTAATATGGGATGATGCTAACTTTTCTTGCCAGGTGAGATTCAAATCTAAGAGAGGTAACAAACAAATGTTTGGTCATGAAAAGACTTGACGAAATCATAAGACACATACCTTACAAAGTGCTTTAAGTGCATGCCAAACACACTCTCACACAAATCCACAAGACACTTACCCAATTCAAGAAATTCATGAAATCAAATGGACAATATATAGTAGAAGAATATCGGATCGTTCTACTTTCAATTACACGGATTCAAAATAAGTTATATGATCAAATCAAAATTTTGTGTTTTGAAGTAATAAAACTACTCTCAATCGTTATGTTGAAACTGAATTCTGATTGAATGATATCAGCAGAAAAAATCATATAGAACATGGGAGAACCATATTCTTATCCATATATGGCTTCCATATGCGTACATTATTTCACATATTGAGTAGCAATGAGTAGTGTGTGCATTGTTCATTTCTATGATACTTGTTTTTCCAAGTTACAAAAGATCCAAGCAAGAGAATGGGCAAAGATTTTAATCATTGAAGGATATCTGGACTTGACATCAATCATGAGATCTTCACCTTGAAAGTGCTTGAGTTCATGTTCAACACACACATAAATAACACATGGTCTTTTGCCCGATTCAAGAAACTGGCTAACAGAAAGAGAAAGCCCCCAAAATCTTCAAGATCCAAACTCACATACATATTAACCATGAAGCAACCAAACATTTCTATCCCATATAACGACATTAAAAAGAGATATCTCAAATCAATTATACTCTAAAACATCATCAAGATTGTCTTCACAAAACACTGGATAATATTAATATAGAGTAACATATCCAGATATATTAAAAAAAATCATTTTCTCATTTTTTAGAAAACAAACATCATAGTCAAAAGCCATAAAAAAATTCAGACAAGGATTATTCAATAAAATCAATCATTAACACATAAATTAACCAAACACTTATATGACCATCAAGCAGCTAGCTAACCTGAGTGAGCAAAGCCAGCTGCTCAACACCGAACGATCTGGCCGCAGCGAGCGTATCAAGCGCAAGATCAACAGCCGACGAGCAATGCGTGTGCCAGCAGCCTCGGTCGCCGCAATTCGGCCGAGGCTCATGCTTAGGCGGCACCAAGGAAACCCTCCCACTATAAAGAAACTGTAACAGCAACATAAACACCTCGTAACTCACAGAGTTCACTGGTATCACAGCGGTCGATCCTGATCCTCCTCCTCCAGCCCCCCCTGACCTAGGGGACCCGAGGCCCACGTGGATCCTTCCCCCGGAGGATCCATGTGGGTCCCCTGCTCCGCCCTGCTCAGCAGGGGAGCAGAAGAATTTCCTGAAGAAGAGGCTGCGGGCGGCCAGGATGCAACAGTGAGCGTGGACCAGGCGACCCTCCACGGAGAAGGTCACGTCGCTGAACGCCTGCCCGCTGAAGAGCAGGTTCAGGTAGTCGAACGAGAGACTGTCGTCTTGGACCTGCCCGGAGCTCATGACGACAAACAAGAAACTAGGGTTCTGATGAATATTTATTTAAATATAAGCAGTACGATGAGATCTAGGATCAGTGATACAAACTGGGGAGTCTGATCATGAGGAGATTTGTGTAGGGGTTTTTTTATTGAAAAGGGATAGAAGTGAGAATATGGTGTAAGATTTGAGATGCTTTGAGGGGAAAGAGGGATCAGGAGGAAGGTAGAGAGAGACGTGTTTGGGAGCAAAGGAAGATTGTAAGAAGAATATGAGTGGTTGTTTGTTTGTGGTCGGTATAAAAGGGATCAGAAGAGGCTTTTAGTAGTAGATGTGAAAATGGAGCAAGTTATTAAAGACTAAAGTAACTCATAGTACCACCTCTTCTGATGAGGTTTGTAGGGTAAAATTTGATTTGAGTAACGTAAATATCCCTTTATGTATAAATTTATTATGAAATATCAATAATATGATTAAAAATACATATAGATCATGACACTGATAGATTTTGTTAGATGTAAGAACGAAAATCTTTCATACAATGAAATTGATAGTAATTTCATTTGCTTGAACTAGGAAATGCTAACAACATTTTTTTTTTTAAATTTTATTGCTTGAACTAGTAATTTCATCATCCTCATGGTCTATACTGAAACCATTTAAGATCAGAATAATGTGATCCTAATCGATTCCAATACGGACATTAATGATAAGTTTCATCCTCAATCAAGAACACGAACACTTGTCTCGACGGATATAGTTTTCCAGAATAATGTGGGACCCGATGCGTGGCAAAGTGTGCCGATAGGAAAGCATGGAGAGTCGTGCCAAGCAAAGAGCAGAGCACTGGACTGGGAGTTTGAAAGCTGAGGGGTCGAGATCCAGAAATTTTGCAGGCAAGCGAGCCAGTGCACGTGAGACACGGCCCAGTGGCACGTGCCAGAACCCATGGACAACAAATAACACTGACGACTGACCAAACTGTAAAATTCCAGCAAAAATGCAAAGACTTTGGTCTTCGGAATTATTACTACTACTAGTGAAGTCTCATGTGTCATCAAGCAAAAACTGATAGTCTTGTCCAGTCCAATGCAAAAATTCCAGTGATATTTCACTATTTGCAAATGCACCTTCTCCACTATAGGAGGCGATATCGACTGATCGATAATATGGACAAATGATTAGGATAGAAAATAGAGTGATCTTGAACAATCCTGAATCTGATTGCGTATCAGACTCATATTTTTTTCCTAAATCAGTTTACATTTTGCGGTGCATGGAGATCCGATATCACGAAAGATATTTTTAATGGATTATTTGTGACTAAGGTCAATATATAGAAAGGCTTTTGTGAAAGAGTCGGGCATCAAAATTGGGGCTATATGGTATCTCAATCCAAAAGTCTAGACAGATCCATGCATAAATTATCCAATGTCGGCAGACATGTCTTACTATGTGTTCTTTAAGTACTGTTCAATTCAGAAACCAACTTTCATATCTTCTTAAATAGTTGTGCACAACACATTCTATGTTTATATCTAACTATATATGCTACAAGTTGAAAGTTGTTATTTTACTATATTCATACAAGATGTTTTCCACCCAATAGTTAGAACAGTACTTGATCTCTTCATTGTTTTGGAACGACTATATTAGAGCATGTGCATACCGGATTTGGAAACCTAATGTTTGGAATGTTGTTCATGATATTTCTTGTTATATGTAGTCCAATGCACAGTTGCTAAGTTATCCAATATTCCAATGTACTGTTCGAGTACATAGTTATACGAAATTAACCAATCATGGTTTAAGAACAGTCAACTTACCTAGGCCGCTTTTGAGGCAAAAATAAGATGATTTACATGAGAAGAGCCGAAACACGAAGCGCGCTCATGATCTTATATGTTCATATGCTTAGCAGAACATAACAGAACAAAGCAACAGAACCAAATGCTGGATGCTAAAGCATTCAAACTCTCAGTTGAATTGTCTTGTACCTTTATGTTAGTTTAATTTGGTATGCTCAGTAGTTTCAGTATGTTGAAAGAAAAGGACTAAAAAGGACATGGACTGTTATTTTGCCCATAGAGGAAAAATGTTGGGGATCCCATTGATTGACAATACAATGACTTCTTTGTCTGATGTTTATATTTTTCATGAATTTTGAAATGGATCATCCAATTTGACATTTGAATGTAAGCTTTGTTTTATGGGACATCTATATGTTCGTGCAAACTCAATGTTATAGATATATTTATGAAAATATATCATCAGTTTGGCTTTTTTTATAAGATTAAGTTCTGCACATGATATCAGATCTACGAGGCATTTTCTTTGATCGAGATTTCTAAAGTTACTTATATATTATCTTAGTAAAAAAATGTTATATTACAAAAAGGGAGCAAAGATGTCGAATGGTCGATTGCTCTAATTGCTGTTGACTTGATGACTGGTTAGGCAACGGCTAGGTGTTTTTTCATTTAATAAATTTTCCATCGCTTTCTATTTTTTGTTTTGGGTACACCTTTTTCTTTTTTGTTGGCGAGTCTAATCGACCTTTATTCATAATCCATGAAAAGCACTTTTATTTTATATTTTTTTTTCCCAATAAGCTTTAGTAATATCAATCAATTTCATTTTGTTGTTTTGTGTGTTTCATGGTAGTCGTCTATATTGATTTTTTAAAATCAATGTCAGATCGTTTTCTTAAGAAAACACTTTCATTGTGTTTGCTTACAAGAAAACGATGGGAGATGATTGAGGTTTTTAAATTGGAGTAGTTAATTAATAGCTTTAATTTTGAGAATTTGGGAAATTCTGTTTGGGAGAGTAAAAGAGAAGAATTTAGCATCTTTTTCGAGTACTACTCCCTCCATCCTACATAAATTATGATGATACGTATTTTGAAACGTTTCGTTTTTATTTTTAACAATATCAAAAAAATCTTATATTGGTTCAGGATTATAATTCACAACTTAATCTATCATTAGTGTTTCATAACGATTTTGTTAAAATGACGATTGATCGTAATAAATTAGACCTTGAAATATGTATCATCGTAATTTATATGTAACGGAGAGTGTAGTATTTAGACCAATTTTCCTGCTAGCTTTTATAAGGCAAAAAACATATGCAGAGTTATCATATATATTTTACAATAAATACATATCATGAAATCCTACCTATATAAACTCTAATAACTATTGCAATTATTTTTGAGCGAATCATGTTACCCAAAACGAATTAGAAATTAATGGCAAAGGGCTCCACTTCATTGACTATAAGTCCTCAACGAGGGTCACTATAAAAAAATTATAATTTAACTACAGATAAAATCCGTCATAAAAACATATATTTTTGCGACAGATCCGTAACAAAAGTAACAGATAATTTATTTTCTTACGACGAAAAGTCAAACCCTCACTAAATTTCATAAATTTAGCGACGGAATTGCGTCGCTGAAAAAGAAAAAAAATCCCATCATATTTTTTAGCGACGAAAATCCCTCGCTAAAACATAAAAAAGGAATTTGCAATTACAAATTTAGTGACGGATCCGTTGTTAAAAAAATTTCACCTAAGTAAATTTTTACATTAAAAATTTCGCGTAAGTAAATTATTTTTTAGAATTACTTAGTTTTGCCTAAGTAAATTTTTACACGAAAAATTTTTACAATCATATTATTAGCGACGGATCCGTCGCTAAAAGGTAAAAAGAATTTTAGATACATTAATTAACGAGGATTTTCGTCGCTAAAAAAATTTAGTTATGGATCCGTCACAAATGTAATTAGTTTTGCCTTAGTAAATTCTTGCATGAAAAATTTTTACAATCATATTATTAGCGACGGATCCGTCGTTAAAAAGTAAAAAAAACAATTATATTTTGCAATTACATTATTAGCGACGGATCCGTCGCTAATCAGTAAAAAGAAATTTACAAGTACATTAATCAGCGACGAAATTCGTAGCAAAAATTGTATTCGATAATTTCAAATGATGATCTTATGAGTTAAAATTTTTAAAATTATAAATATTTTTGGATTTTGTAATGGTTAAAATGATAACTTATGAAAAGGTGTTGTATTTCACAAAAATTTAATGAATTAAAAACTCATAAAAATATGTTCAAACTATTTATGTAACAAAACTTGAAACATATAAGATGTTGCACATGATATTAGTGTTAAATATATCATGTATTATAAATGATGTCCTTATAACATTAAACTGAAAGTAATTGTGAAAAAAAAAGTAAACGGTGAAAAACAAACATAAAAAAATGGTGAAAATTTAAAAGTAGACTATTAGCGACGGAATTCCGTCGCTAAATGTTAGTTTAGTTATTTTGTCAGATTTAGCGACGGATTCCGTCGCTAATATATATACAAACCTAATTAGCGACGGAATTCCGTTGCTAAATGTTAATTTAGTTATTTTGTCAGATTTAGCGACGGATTCCGTCGCTAATATATGCACAAACCTAATTAACGACGGATTCCGTCGTTAAAATTGATATATATAACAGCAGCCGTCGTCACCTTCTCCTTCATTTCTTCCTTCGTCGTTTGCCGTCTCCGTCTTTGCCGTCTTCACCCGGCCGCCTCCTACCGTTGCCGTCGTTGGCCCCGCTGCCGCCGTTGCTGACCCCGCTATCGCCGCTGCTGTCACCGATGCCCGCTGCTGACCTCACAGCCCCCGCCGTCGTCCCAGCTGCCGTCTCCGCCTCCTGTCCCAGCCGCCCACTTGCCTTACGACGGTAATTTTTTTACCATCACTGTTTGATTTTATCTTGTTAATTATGGTTGATTGTGGTTGATTGTATGTTGAGTTGAATTGATTTTGGTTGTGGTTGATTGCATGTTGTCAAATTTGTCATGGTAGGTGTAGAATAATACAGATAGATGTGTATTAATTTTGATCTGGAACTACATGTCAAACGGCCGAGAAAAACTAAGCGATAGGGGATTAGTTAAGAATTAGCTATTTGGTATTGGTGTTGCTGATGTTATTTGGGATGCGATTCTTGTTGTTGGTGTTGTTCATGTATGATGTGGAGATGAGGAACGTTTGATTTGTTATTGATGTGCGATTTGGTATGGAATTTAGGATTTTTTGGTTTTTTGGTTTAGGGTTTAGGGTTATGAAACTTGCATGTATAGATCCCCTAACAAAGATTTGTGTTGTGTGCATCTTGTGTTGGCCTGCGCTGCTGGCTAATGAAATATTCATTAATAACAAACAAGTTCGATTGTACATTATCAATTAAGCATAATGATTTCTGAATTGTGAGATTACTAACAAACAAATTCAATTTAGGATCAAACCTTAATATTATTTGACTTTTATCTATTGTCTCAATGTAGAAGCTTGATCGATATGGAGTTATATCGTTCATGGATGTATCAGCGACTGGATGGTCGCTACTTGAACAATCTTTTCGTCGAGGGAGTTGACGACTTTTGTTAAGGTTGCTCTTCAACACGACGAAGGTCGTTTTCCAGGACTTCTGAGATGCCCTTGTAAGAGTTGTAGGAATGGACGATTTCAAACCGTTGGCACTCTGAGACTTTATCTTCTCAGTAAGGGTTTCACGAAGAATTATTTTGTTTGGGTTTATCACGGGGAAGCATGGGGACAAAATCTGAGGCACACAGAAGTTGGTGGACCGTCAAATATGTGCCAACCGAACGTTGTGGGTCCGTCGAGTGTGTTTCAACATCCTACTAATAATAAGGATATGTTGGTTGATGCATTCCCGACTGAATATTATGAAAAAACTGAGGCTGCGGATGAAAGACTGTACGATGACGGTCCGTCAATCGAATCGGGACATTACTTCGACATGGTGGATGCATCTCAGTATCTATCCATTGTACGATGGAGCCCCGATGTCTCAATTAGCCGTGGTTGCACGGCTTTTGACTCTAAAATGTGAGTATAACCTTCCTCATTAAGCGGTTGATGGTGTTTGCAAACTGTTGAAGGATGTGTGCCCACGCGACAAGAATATGAAAGAAGGGATGTATGACATCAAGTCTCTGATAAAAGGCCTTCATCTTACATTGGTTAAGATAGATTGCTGTCTGAATGGTTGCATGCTTTTCTGGAAAGATTATTCGGGGTTTGAAAGATGCGCTGTATGTAATGCAAACCGTTACAAGGAGAAGAGAAGTTCAAAGAAGCGCTCCGGTGTCAGTGTGCTTCGATATTTTCCGATAACTCCGAGGCTTCAACGGTTGTATGCCAACAGTGCTTCGTCCGAGGCTATGTCTTGGCATTCCACCTCTCGAAGACCTTATGGCATCATGGCACACCCTTCAGACAGCGAAGCATGGAGACATTTGGATTGTACTTTCCCATCCTTCGCGGCCGAGGCACGCAATGTCCGGTTGGGACTTTGCACTGATGGGTTTGCACGGTTTGGGCAGTCTGGAAGGAGTACTCTTGTTGGCCTGTTATACTCACACCTTACAATCTTCCCCTTGAAATGTGCATGAAGAGACCTTATATGTTCTTGAACATGATCATCCCCGGCCCAAAGAGCCCAAAAGGAAACCTTAATATTTATTTGCAACCTTTGATAGAGGAGCTTCTTATATTGTGGGAAGTTGGTAAATCAACATATGATGTGCACAAAAGTCAAACTTTCAACATGAGGACCTGTTTGTTACGGACTATCAGTGATATCCCTGCGTGTGCTATGTTATCCGGTTGGAGCACAGCCGGTCGGTTGGCTTATCCATATTGCATGGGAGATACGAAGTCGTTTCACCTCAAGAATGGACGAAAGCAGTTCGACTGTCATCGACGTCTTTTGCCCATGGATCATCCTTTTAGGAGGAATAAGAGTGGGTTTTTGAAGAATAAGGCAGAATTTACTCCATCGGTTGAGATTCTTAGTGGAGAAGAGATTCTTCATAGGGTTGCACACGTCACGATGGTGGGCTGTATTCAAAACGAAATCACGGTGTACTATTGAAGCACCTGAAGCAATAGAACAAGCTTTACAAGAAGATTTCAATGTCTTTCCCTTCATTCTTGAACCATTGAAAAAAACAGAATATGACAATGATGATGAAGATGATGAGATAGGCGAGGAAGAGGAGGAGGACGAGGAGGAGGAAGAAAAGGAAGACACAACAAGAGACATAGCCAAAGACGAGTCTGAAAATGATGATGAAGATGACGATGACGAGGGGGAGGAATGATCGTTTCTTAAC
>JAOVYX010017786.1:0-21471 GCA_035668315.1 Drosera spatulata | reverse complement strand
ATTGATTAAAATATTGAAATAGAACTAAGCTAAAGTAATCTAAACCATTCAAGAGTTGGTTTGAGGTCTTTCTTATGTAATTAAAGTATAGTGAAGTCAATTAACTCCGTTCTACTTTCTTAGGATCAATCATGAATGAATATCATATACATTTGTTATTTTGATAGGTTTGGTTGTGATACTTTTGAGCATAGAGTAACATATTCACTAGATCGTTAATTTCCAATGAGATTGTATAATTAATCTACTTTATTTAATTGTAACATACCGATAAACTCATATATATATATATATATATCATAAGTAAATAAATTGAAGAAGCATAGTGGAGTATACCAAACATAATAATAGCAATGAGCTTAAATTACTATTGTTCGCATACAATCAATAAAAAACGATCATGACAATTAGCTTAAATCATGAATGATTATCTTCCTACTAAATTGAAAACTTTGCACCATCAATAGGTAGGTAATAATATCAATACATGGACAAATTAATTGATTTCATAACATATTATTTACTAAGATTAGATTTCATGCATCAATCATCATAAACAAATCTGGTCTTAGTGATCTAATTCATCTTATGATTATAATCAACTAGAACTTTGTTAATCTATCCCTACAATACTTTTAATCAAACATAATATTGATCATCATCACATCCATCATCATGATCATAAACTAGAAAAAAATAAGGAATAACAGATGATATGCTATGTATAATGAAGATCCAATGACGAAATAAAGAATTCAATGCGTTATACCAATCCAATCTCCAAAAGCGTAGCAAAACCTTCGATCTAACCTAGGGTTTTTGAGAGAATAAAGATGACCGAAAAATTCTGAAAAGCGACGCCTAAGAAGATAGGATAAAATCTAACAAAACATCATAAAATCATGTGAAAATATACTGATAACGACCGTTACAGGGCATCGCAACTGTCGTCGTAATCGCAAACTTCCTTTGTTCTTCGAGCTTCGTAAGTGAAACGACTGTTACATGGCCTTGTGACGGTCATTACAAACCAAGATTGCTTCTATACAGATCTTGGAGCTTGTGATGATCATAACACTACTTGTAGAGGTCGATATAGCTTCAAATCAATGTCGTTGGACTTCGAAACATCACCAAATGACCAAGAATAGGTCCATAAATGTTTAAGACGTCAAATCATCATCTTGGATCATAAAAATCAGCATCATCAAAACACGCCCAAAAGCTCGATCTTCACATCATCTCTTGTCATGATTACTTATAATCATCTCCATGATTCAAAAAACTCTTTCCACAATCAAACCTATCACGAAAATATGCAAACAACAGTATTCAAGTCCCAAAATATAAAGTAAACTAAAAACACGATATAAAGGAGCCAAATACGACAAAACAATAGGCCTAATGTAAATAAAATATGTATGTTTTTAGGCACATCAGACCACATCAGTTACCGTATCTATGAAGTTGATCTTTGCAAAATCAATTTGCATTCCATAAATGCATGCCTCATTAATCACCAAATCAACACATCTTTAATAACTCCCCTTCATCATCATCCACAAACCTCAACTTCCTAACTCCCACAACCTACAAAACCACAATCCAAATTGCCACTTAAATCTACAACCACATGCCAAAAAGAAGTGTCAGATTGCAATCCCAAGTTTTATTTAAGATACATCGTAACATAGGTATAGATCCCATCACTCTGGATAAAGAAGTACTCAACCCTATTCCTCTCAGTGAGTGTCCACCTGAGCCACAATCAAAACCCAAATCCAAACCATAAAGAAAACCTATACAACCTAAGATGAAAAAGGGAAACAGTTCGAGGGTTGGAGTATTAGTCGATGTATAAAAAGGATACAACGACCCTATCTTGATGGAATCAGAACCAGTACCACCTCCACCATCCACAAAACAAACCACCACCATGAAAGCCCAAAGCCAAACTGGCAATGCAGTTGTCGAAAGTCCCAAAAATAAAGAAGCATTCACAAATGTCTTTGAAGATTTTGATGATACGATGTCCACATCCCCAAATCCTAGGATTTTCATGAATTTGGATTCAGAACTTCCATGAAATCAGAATCCAACCCTTGAGACTCTTGCTAACCAAGCATTTATAGAGAAGGAGAAGACTGATGACGAAGAGAAGGCCAAGGAAGCAACAATTGATGAGACAAAGGTTGCTGGTTATAAGCCTATGAAGGAAATAGTGCCTAGTGATAAGGGGGACAGTCCCATGCTCAAGAGATGGTCCAAGGTGTACTCGGTGATCTAAAGGAGACCAAGGTGGAGAATGATGAAGATGATGCTAGGAAAGTCACCGAACACACAAAGAAGGTTTCAGAGACTGAGAATTCTAAGAAGGCAGTTTATGAGTAAGAAACTGACGATAATGATATGCCACTCATCATAAAGATAAGAAATAAAATGACTGAGAAGAAATCATAGGTTCAAGAAAAATCTAGCCAACCCCCACAGAAGAAGGTAACGATACCAGTCCTACCAGTCATAGGAGATGCTGATGTTCATTGGGAACAAAATGATAACCTTGGATAAGAAGAAGAAGAAGACTTGTATCCCTTATTCGATACTGGAGCAAGTGGACACTTCAATGCTAACTTCGAAGTGACTTAGGAGATGATAATCCTAAAAACCAAACCTTCAGTCAGAAGAAAGGCACCTGGTACTAGTCCCAAGGCTGCAAGAAAGAAGGATGAAGGCATGAAAAAACCACCTGTGAAATGAGGAGGTTTAAAGAGGAAGAGAGTGGAAAAGGAGGACTCTCCATCTGAGGAGGAGTTCACTAATAATGAAAATACCTCAGAAAATGAGATGCTTGAGTTGGATGAGGAGGATATGGAACCAAAGAAAGTTCCAGAACCAAAGGAACAAAAGACTTCCACTGGTATCGATCCCACCAAGAGAAAGATAGAAAATAAGAAAAATATAAAGATTGGGGGACAACCAAGAAAGAAGTGCGAACCACTGAAGGAGAAAGTTGTTGAATCATCTAGGAGTTATATGGAGGACGATGATGATGCAGAAGAAGACACTAATGAAAAAATGTCTGTTTCTGATTCTTATTTCTGAATTCAATAAAATGAAATCAGAAAATAAAAAGTCAGAAAAAATGATTTTCAATTTCTGATTCCTATTTTATCTGAAGACAATATTCAAGATCCCATTGAAAGTTCGAGATAACTTGCAGTGAGACTAGAGGTGGTGAGTAGTCTCTCTTTTCGACCTTTACTGTCAAACTAACAAAAGTTAGTTGGACAGTTTTGAGCTCACTATACTAATGCAGAACTTTACTTCAATAATATTGGTTCCTTTTATTTTATGGTTAGTTGAAATTGATTAACAGTAGGGTAAATATAATGAAAGCAACAGCGTAAAAACACGATGGTTTTTATACTGGTTGGAGTATATAGTTAATATACAACTATATCTCTTACTCCAGTCTTTCCTTTATTATCGATGTGTTAAATCAAGAGGATAGCACTACGTGTGATTGTTTTAGGCTCACAATCAACCTATCACTTTACAACGAGTAAATAACAATACAAATTAATTACAAAATCTTTTCTTCTTCTCAACAAGACTCGGACAATCTTTTGAAATCGTTTGTCTAACACTAGAGCTATTCAACTCTATTTTTAATAGTTGGCTCAGGCCTTCAGCAATCAACTTCTTTCTCATCTCACTTGAAGCCTTACTGCACTTGTTTTTTCAGAGTAAAAGAGATTTAGCAAGTCAAAAGGTATAAAATCTTTGGTATTGTCTTTGTATTTATAGGCAATCCCAAATTTCTAACCGTTGTTGAACTCGTTCTTTCTTTAAAACATCACTGTCATGCCATCTTGGTATTATATTCACCGACCCGTAACCTATGTTGTTGATGCAGAGAAGTACGCTGACACAGTACAAAAGGCAACCCGTGACCTCGGACTTCTTCTGAATCCTTCTGTAAAACTCAGCCTTATTGCTCCCCCACCTTGATGCAGTAATCTTACAGTAGCAATTCAGGATCCACCTTTCTTTCATTTGGACCATTCTGTTGAACTCAGCCTTACTGTTCTTCAGCCTTTCTTGAAAACATCACTTTCATGACATCCTGGTATCATATTCACCGACCCGTGACCTATGATGTTGTTGCAGAAAAGTACGCTGACACAATGCAAAAGGCAACCTATGACCTCTGACTTCTTCTGAATCCTTCTGTAGAACACAGCCTTGTTGCTCCCCAACCTTGCTGTAGTAACCTCATAGAAACAATTCAAAATCTACCTTTTCTTCATCTAGATCCTTATGTTGAACTCAGTCTTACTGTCCTTCAGCCTTATTGCAGTAACCTTCTTTAACCAGAAGCAATCCAGGATCAACCATTCCTTGCTATAGAAACCCAAATGCCCAACCCTTACTGTCTCTTTACTCATGACCTCAATGCTGCCAGCCTTACTGCATTCCTCTGAACCAACCTTACTGCGTTCTTTTCTGAACCAGCCTTGTTATATTCTTAAACCAGTATTACTGTGCACCCATTACAGGTTAACTTTCTTAGCAGAGCAATCTCAGCCTTGGTATACTTGGACATTCTAAGAATACAATTTGCATATTACTCAGTTTCTATACATCATGGGTTTGACTCAATAATCTCTCCCTAAATTTATTATAGCAAACTCTATCTAAACAACAAGAAGATAAACTCATATTCTTTTTTTTTTTTTATATATATATTCATAAAAGAATACATCTTTTCAAAAAAAAAAGAGGAAAAATACAAATGTTTTGAGACATTCATATTAGCTCAATACACTACTGCTTCTGTATCTCTGGAGCAGTAGGGTCAACATTGTATCTCCCCCTTAGCCCTTGCTGTTGGACTCTCCTCTTGTTTATTGTCATCAATGAAGGGTTGTGTGCAGTAGACTCTCCCCCTTAGTTAGTGCAGTATTGCTTGAACCTTGCTGCACTAGTAATGTCGTCTATAGGTACGTCGTGCATTCCTTCTTGCATCCCCCTGTAAGCCTTGAAACTCTGAAGTCACAAACATGTTACTTTTATAGCATCCCAAATCTGCTCCTTTGAGTTGTTCAGCTCTCCATGTTGGTTTGCCGAGGGGGGTTTGGGGGTTGGTTGGTGTAGATTGAGTATTAATGGATTTTTGAACTCTTTTACTCTTTCTTGATGTGAAATGTCCGGGTCTTTAGAAAGGCCTAGGTCTTTCTCAACCCTTTATTTGTTTGTAAGTTACAAACTGTTTTGTATGTTTGTTTGTTGTGTGATTAACAACGAAAGCAGTAAAGAGAAAGTGGACACAATATTTATACTAGTTCCTCTCTTGTCAAAAATATGGAATAAGAGATTTACATCCAGTACTCAGTGGGATTTTTGAGAGTATACACCGTTCTCTTTCTCTTTCATCAATCCTCCAGATCAATGTCAGAGAAACCCTATATCACCAACATCCTGATAACACAATCAACACCAATTACAATTTATACCAATCCCCCACACGTCACCCTAAGTACACCTTGTTCTACCCCTGATTAAGCCTTACCACCTCTGGTTCCTATCCTCCTTGATAGAACTTTTATACCCTCAGCTTCAATGCCCTCTAACAACATCTCGTACTTCTCTGATCCATAGTCCCCTGGATTGTACTCCTTGTAACTTGACACCCTTGTTTTCAACAAGGCCTGGGTCTTCCCCTGATTCGGTCATCTTGAAACCAGGAAGTATTCTCGATCAACTCTCCAGTCAATCAACAGTAGCAGCTTGTGTTTGTTGTTGTATGTCAGCTCCAAAACACCAAAGGATAGTCATCTAAGGCTTGTGGATTTTTGTGGAGTTAGATGAACTTCTATGAATGACAAATTGGCTCTTTTTGTTTTGATTAAAATATGATGACAAGATTGTGTGGGCAATCGATCTCTTTGCTTCCTAGTGATGATCTCCTATTTATTGAACTCTAGGAATCAACAAGTTTGGATCTCCATCTTTGTTTGGACAACAATCTGATTTTCTTTATGTGCTTAGGCTTCCAAAACTTTTTATATCTACAAAACAATCCAAAATCGATTTGTAACAAAATATTCGAGTTGCGCTCAATATATTGTTAGTCCATGTAAAAGACATTCAGAATAATCGATGTGGATTTAAGAACTCGGTGTAATCACCAAAAATAAAAACTTTTCATGTTTATGACATAAATAAAGAAATTGGGGAAGGATTGGCGCTTGTTCATACGTATCTTAGTTCTGATACCAACGGGAAAGGTCCGGGACTTGTGGTGTATGTCTAACAACCTATACTCAAGATCAATTTGTCCGATCAATGTGATCATCAAAACATATGAACTCAGCAATATTCCCCCTTTTTTTACGATGACAATCAATTGATGGCCTTCATCACAGGGATCTAAAGGCTTGTTAAAAAAACCTAGGCATATACGGAAAGTAATCAACATAATATCCCACAAATATAATCAGGGTTAAAGACACTCAAGAGTAAGGCAAACCATAAACATAATAAAAAATAGCTCAATCAATGGCCATCACACTTCTTCTTCCCCCTTTGGCATCCTCACAAAGGGAAAAATCATTTCAACCAAATACCCATGTAAACCGCCACATCTCAATGTACCTGTAAGAAGTTCTCACCATCCCTACCTTAAGGATATAAATCATTTCAGATCCAGAAACACTAGGCCGAGGTGTCAGGTCTCGTTCCTCAAGTATAAATAAACAAAACAAACAATAATATTAATTATGATGGACCATATAGCAAATTCAAGTCTTGGTCATAGTTCAAAGATAGGATAGTTCAAGGATGGGCTTAATCAAAGAGAAATAGGCTAGGCTTCAGGGTTATTGTGTGAGGTTTAGGAGGTACAGGGAAGGGAGATGTCCTGTATCTTTTTCAATTGAAGTTTGGCAATATTGAGCTCCTTGGTCTGTTTGATCACCTTTTACTCCTCTTTCTTCAACTGAGCATTGGCAACCAACAGCATGGAACGTAGCTCTGAGATCTTGTTCACATTCTCCAAGTATTTGAGGCAACTTGGAGATTCTTATGGCTGTGAATCAGGAATAGTTGCTGAAGGCCAGAGTCTTGCGGCAGCTTGTCTCTTCCAAACGTCATCAACCTTGTTAAACGTCAACATCCTGAAGTAGCTCTTCCCATACCTATTAGAAACAGTGATCTTGGTTGCGTCTTCCCCTAAATTGGGCACTTCAAAATACATGACACTTTGTGAGTCAAACACCATATGGAATCTCATGACTCCTATGAGAAGCCACATATTGCATGTGTTTGATCACAAGAACATGCAAGTTAATAGGTTTCTTATCCATCAGCAGCTCCATCAAAATCACATCCAGCACAGTAGCTTCTGTTTTCCTTGAACCTCTTAGAATCAAGCACTTAATCACAAAAATGTGAATAAGTCTATGCATATCAGAGAGCTCCTTGCTGATGACTTTTCTCACAGTTGTCAAGGTCTGATTTTGAGCATACTTCTTCACCAAGGGCAAAGGTTCAATCTCATCCATCATGGGCCCATGTAAACTTGGCATACACATCACATCCAGTAACTGAAATATGAAAGATAACTTCTCAGCGGTAAGAAGAAACCATTTACCATTCACATTGGTGGTGAGGGAGGCCTAGGCCTCATTGTACTTCAAGTTATAATAAAACTCCTTTTATGCCTAGTGGATGATAGTGAGCTTCATACCCCATCAAAGTAGTCCATTCTTGACTCTAAATTGCAGCAGCCAAGTCTCCAACTCCATTACTTCTAAGCCAGGTCAAAGAGATCATCTTTCCAAGCTGAATATCCCTAGAGAGAACAGGGATAAGCTTCTCCTTCTTTGCTCTCTTCCTAATTGACTTAGGAAGATCTTCATCAGTTTCTGTAAGAGAGGAGTCAACCAACAATACTGGGGCTTTTCTTTTAGTGGATTTGGTGGGTGGTGAGTTTGGCTTTATGGTGCTTTGGGACTTTGAGGTTTGGGATCTTGTGGTTCTTTACAATAGGCCTTTTGGTTTGCTGTTCATAGTGGTGGTGGTTGTTTTTGCTTTCAGTGTAGGGTGTGTTGAATCATCAGATACATCAGTGTCAACATGGTATTGAGAATCATCAGAGAGTACCTCTTCAACAAGCCTCTCCACTACAAAAATCCAAGAAATTTGCGACATCCATTTGCGTCCCAAATTCCGTCACAAACAGTGTTTAGCGATAGATTTGCGACTAAAAGTGGCTGTCGTAAAAGACCTCAACATAAGATAAGATAAGATAAGATAAGATAGGGTAAGATAGGGTAAGATAGGGTAAGATAAGATAAGATAAGATAAGATAAGATAAGATAAGATAAGATAATTTGGTTGTTTTTATTTTAGTTGTGTTGTTAGATTTCACCATTCATTCGTACAATTCGATGCCGAACGCCCTCAACATGAAGCCGGTCTCCACCAAGTTGGTGTTTTCTTCTTCACTCGATCGCGAAGCAGCAACTTCAACCCATGCAAGGGCTTTGTGGTGTCCTGATCCACCTTCACATGGCATACAAATCAACCAAAAATACCTGGAGGTGAAGTGCCAATTCGATAGTTCACATGACTTGGATTCCTTTCATTCTTTGTTTCTTTTCTTGTTTTATTTGTCTTCGATTTGCTTGTGGCTTGGAGCACTATGTGATACTTGTAAGTAATACCTCCAATTATGAGTTATTGAACATAAACGGTTGAAGTACCATATTAGTTGACATAATAGGGTGTCGTTAATTGACGTGCCATAGGTTTAGCTTGTATTAGATGGTGAAAGTTTAAATTTTGGTTATTCGATTTGTTTTGGACATACATGTTCTGTTATACATAGTGGTTTCATGTCAGAAGTGTTCAACCGAAGTACGTAGGGATGCTCTTAAGACGTTCAGGACAAAAGTAGTGGAATATTATCATTTGATTGAAAGGTTGTTTTGGTTTGCAAAATTTCCTGTAGTTCATGCCGGTTCTTTACATCAAAATCTCCCTGCAGTTTGTTATATATGGGTTCATATAAAAGCCAACACACTGTCATAGAAATTGAAGTGGCTTGGTCAATTAGGCCATCCGTGCTAGGTTTCCAGACGAAAATGGTCCATTCTTTCAACAGTCTTGGCTATTCGTGGTTTTTTTTTTTCGTGGTTTTAATCTTAGGCTAACACGTAGAATAGATGAGCTTAAAACACGTTATCATCTTCTAATGATTGAGCTCCATCTACAGATGCTAGCTCTTTCTATGAGTTTCACCTTTACTGAAACACTTGATTCATCCTGGAAACACATGGTATCGTGCCATCTTTTCTTTAAACTATCAGGAAAAACACCAAATTCTTGCTACTGGCCATTATGTATACTGGAGTCCTACTGTCCTAGTGAGTTAGCCTCTAGAGCTTCTTTCTATCCTAGAAAAGGTGAATCCTGAGGGCGAAAATGAACTTTATTTTATTTTTGTACGTTCACCGTAACTTGTTTGCTCACCAGCAATATACCTTAACTGCAGCCGTTTCCCAATTTCTTTGACTTGTGAAAGTTTTCAATATTGTGTTGCAGAAAGGATATAGCTTTTCATTTTATCTGTTTTATTGTCTTTATTTGGTGTTATCAAATTTCAGAATGGAATAATTTGGTTGAATTCAGCTGATGCTATCTTTTACCTATATGAGGCGTTCTTCCTTCATGCATGTGTAGAAAATACCTTGCAGTTATAGAATTAGATTATAGTGCGTACTGGCATTAATTTACTTCCCTTTATACTTCGGAAGTACGCAAACTTGTTTCTTCATGCTTCTGTTTGCTCTAGGTAATTTTACAGCAGTCCATGAACGTGTGAATTCTGGTGATGGCTGAATTATTCTTTTCTTTGTATCCTCTGCAGAATGTCCTGCAAGCAGAAGGTGCTTCCAACTCCAAAATCCTGCGCAAAAGATCTGCTTCAGAATATGTTTTTTATGAAGCTCATGAAGGAGATGGTACAATTTCCGTGGTTGCAACTGAGAGATCAACCGCATATGGCGGTCATACAACATTTGGCATTGGTGATTTTGGTGTTTCCAGATGTCCAGATGGGATTGCTGAAAGAGTCTCACCATCAGATGGGTTGACTTGTGGCCTAGAAATGCTCACGGGTAAAGATTTGGCAAGCAGCTATCGATCAAAAAGACAACGCGTGCCGAATCCTCCTGCCTATGGTCCAGGTAATGGATATCCTTGTGATAGACCTAGAGCACTGATCCATGCCTTTGGCCAGGATGACACACGAACTTCGAGTGACAGATCTCCTGAAGCTCAGCTGGCAAATGATATGAACAGTGAATTGGTGTCTAGGCCTTGGCAGAGTAGCGAAGAAAAGGAGTTTGATTGGAAAGATATGAGTCCAACCTTGGTTGATTCCAGGAACAGCAATCCAAATGTATCTTCTGAATCAAAAAATATCTTATGTATTTATGACAGTGCAACACTCGATCCAAATTTCAGTAGAAGCAATTGGCGTACTCCAGTTTCGACTAGTCTTCGTGATTCTCAGCTACCACCATATCCACGGCCGCAGCAACAGTTCATTGGTGCCTATGATTTTAACCCTCCAATGCCTATAGGACCACATCTTTTGCCGAAGGCGCAAGCTGCTTTCATTCCTTGGCATCACCCTACTCAGTCAACCGCTCCTATTCAGTTGCAGACGCTTGCTACTTCTCCTCAGGCGCAGCAGACTTCAGTTTCATCCTGTGGCCCTGCTCCAAGTAACTGTTTGGTAAATCAATTACCTGGGGTTGATAATCACGAACCTCTAGGTGTGGATTTTGACCAGAAACTTATCAAGGTACGGCATGAGTCGGCAATAACGGCTATATATGGTGACCTACCTAGACAGTGTAGTACTTGTGGGATGCGGTTAAAGACACAGAAGGAGCACAGCAACCACATGGATTGGCATGTGACGAAGAACCGGCTGTCGAGAAAACGTAAGCAGAATCCTTGTCGCAAGTGGTTTGTCAACTTCAATGCGCGGCTTGCTGGCATCCAAGTATTAGAGACCGATACAGCTCCAAGGTTCTTGCTGAGTGGGGCGGTTGCAGATGAGAAGGATGATGCGGAAATGGCAACTCCTGCTAATGAGGATCAGACTACTTGCGTGTTGTGTGGCGAACCTTTCGAAGATTTTTTCAGTGAGGAGACGGAAGAATGGATGTATAAAGGGGCTGTCTATTTGAATGCTCCAGTTGGATCAATAGCCGGCCTCCATAGATCTCCGTTAGCTTGTATAGTGCATGCCAAATGTAGATCATAGTTGATTTGCTTTGTTCCATGATTGCTTTCGATTCCCGTTATTGTTTTTTGTATCGATGTAGTACATGATCATCCGATGATGAAATATTTTGTTATCCACTTTTCTGATTTATGAACAAATTAATATAATTGTTGCCTGTGTTTGTGTTCAAGTGCCTTCCATAAGCTATCTCTTTTTTAAGTACATAATCCAATTAGCAAACGACCAGCCGGTTATAGCTGGGATAAATACGCAAGGCAATGATAATAATACATATCTATACTATATATCAAGCAAATAGAGGTTTCTTTGTCTTCAACTGAAATCTTTTAATCTTAACCGTCCAACTTTTAATCCGATGGATATGATTAAATATTAGTTAATTAAAAAATAAATACAATTAATAGTTTTTGAATATAATACAATTAATAGTTAAATTAAAAAGAAAATATTAATTTGATAAAATTTATTGGTTAGACAATATGTTTTGGTTGAAAAAAAAGGATAAATATTTAACATAAATATCTATTAAATCCACGACTAATATCTTAATACTATGCATATATAAAAATATACCTTCGATAAATATATCTCATACAACTTTATACTATCATATCATATCACTTAAAAAACATATATGAAATCTATTTTCTATCATACGATCAATACGGTTTTTTTTATTTTAGTTGACCGGATACGATTATTTAAAAGTACATCGACTTTGTGTAACTTTTCCTAAATATTTTTAGGAGTTTGAAAGAGTCAGAAGAATGAAATTGACGAATTACGAATGGATAGAAATAAAAAAAAATTATGATAAATGAGTTATAATTTTTATTACAAGAAACAAATAAAAAATAATGATAAATAAGTTGTGATTTTTATTACAGAAAATAATCAAAACTTCAGAATTACAAGAGGGATATTGATTTTTTGGGAAAAGATCCACACCCCTTGTTGATATTTTTGAGAAAAATAATGCCCTTGGGAGGGACACGATTTTTTCAAGGAAAGATCAAATTTTCAAAATCATGGGAGAGAAGCCGGGAAAACTATTACAATCAATCTGCGCTGCATTAGTCCAACACAACCAAAATTCAAAAACATCACAAAACGTCGCATGCTTCAGATGAATTGAAGTACCCCTTGCCTGTTATCTACGGACTACAAACACACCAGATCTACCACAAACCTACCTCTATACAACAGGGGAAAAAATTACATCAATTGGTATATTAAGGTCATCACACATTGACCCAACTCCGAATTTGATCAAATCGCTATCCAATGCTACAGTTCAAAACTATGAATCGGGCCGGACCTTGTAAGATCTGTACACAAAAAAGGGATGTTCCTATATGTACACAAACTGTACAGACAACTTCAGCAAGCGGCCAAAAAATCTGTAGTTCTAGTGATCAATAATTGCCGAAGCTACATGCTACAGAGTCTTGGGTAATCACATTCAAATGCTCCAACATGCTGCGCATCGACCGATATGGCGGAAAAGACAACGTATACGTGCAGGTGTTAGACGAGGGCAAAAAGTGCTCCGGCACGGACGATCCATTAATCAGAAGTCGCGATTCCAGGCCACAAAATCCCTCTAGTGGTAGATACCTGATTGATGTCCAAAAGAACAAGAGGCACCGCTTCCGCTCTTCAGGCATTTTGGCCACAATCTGCAACATCGATATTACATAATATTCAAGTGCGCTTTAAAATATAATGAGAGATGTACGGGTACTGTGTAGTGTGAAATGTTACCACTAGACAAGTCAATGACGAGCGATAAGAAAAGAAAAAGGTAAAAATGGAGAACTCCTACACATGTTGCAACCCGAAAACAACAAATCTGACACATTTAGCTCAGGACCCCACTACCCATCGTATTTGGTTATTTGGTTTGGTATTGCTATCGCACATGACTTTGAAAGATTTTCCTCTCTGTACTCAACTTCTAGCTACTTCATCTGTAGTCCCATTACAAGACACTGTCATCAACAGAAAAGCCAGTGTGATTTGTGAAACAAACAATTACAGATGCATGAAATATGGTATTAACTGATTCTCTTGGTCAACCAACGACCCAAGGATTTCCCCTTTGATAAAAGGCAACAACACAATGACATTGAATGCATTCCGATTTCATTAACACTAGAGTTTGAGCTAGAGATGAGCCAGGTTGGTGGTAATAGGGTAACGTCAATCTACAAGTTCAGAAACAACAAAGAAACACAAGGTTGGTTCTCGGGGCATGCTTCCTGATACCTAAATGAAATCATACCGAACGGTTATTAATTGCGTTCCATGACTCAGCACTCAATCAGACAAATAGGGGATCTGTAAATTGGCCTACTAATTGGCGATAGCATGCTATAATGTAAACCATGTCTTGGCTAAATGAGATCATACCCAGACATGGTATTTTGACGGAGTAACATAGGCGAGGACTAGATAATTGCTTAAACAAAAAGTCTAAGAGGAATGCTGAGAAATGGTTCTTGTTTGTGGCATTCATCAGATATAGATCTGAGAAGCCTTTTGTTGGCTGAGTGAGTTTCTCTCCCACATTAACGAAACAGTTCTTGTGTCTTCGATAGGATTTGAAGTGAATATTGCATCTCTACCAAATGATAATTCCAAGAGGGAGGATTAAAAATTTGAATAATAATTAAGGAACTGCATCATATGAAGAGAATATGTCTAATATATACATACCTGCCAAAACCAAAGGATTTGATCATCTGATTCCTCGTAGCCTCTATACATCGTGTGCTTCTTCCAGTCTTCAACACAAATATCACTGCTGCACCCATACAAAATGGAGTCTAGATCATCGGGCTCTAAAATAGAGAAGAACATATTCTTTTTCTCGGCGTTACCAATGATGTCAGAAAAACCTTCAGCAAAGTTAGAGATTTGTCCTGACACACTTTTAACAAAACGATACTCCACGAGAAGCTTGACATACTCGATTCTATTACTGCTATGAACCATGATCGAGTCTCCTCCCTCGCAGAGTTCAACCATCTTTTTCGAACCTAGCTCTCCCGTCTCCCAAACAAAGGAAAGAGCCATATCGATAGAATCAAAAATCTCAGGCTCCATCGCTAATATCTGTCTGCAACTGTTATACATGTATGGATCACAATCCCTAATATCTTCCAATGAAATATCATTGCCAGCCAGCTGCGTGTGGAAACTGCGATCTAAAACAAACCCAACTCGGATATTCCGCATCAATGCCAAAGCCAACATCCTACCCGCAAAGTGGAAATACTGGAGCTGCATAGGCTGTACATCGCATGCTAGAACAACAAGAAAAAAATAAAATAAAATAAAACTCATGAGATCCCTGGCATGGAAGGGTGTGGAATTCATTTCAACAGTTGCAAATAAATCACCACACCAAGAGAAAATTAAAACAAAAGAATAAGATAAATGGATTTATGTAATGATGCACCTTAAACTTAAGTGTGTCTATCATCGCTCAAGATTAAAATCTTCAATTAGTGATAATGCTTTTTAAAATTTACCAATTAGTTCATTTCTTTTCAAATTAAAAGATTATCATCCCCATCTTACCCGTATAACTACCTATTTAATTAAATCAAAACCCGAATCAACCAATTGTCTCCATGTTTATGCAACTGATCGCCACCCATTCACTCACAGATACCACTCATGTGCTGAGATTGTGGACTATTTAACATCCACTACGGATGGATGTGGTTTACGCTCACCAAGTACGTGGAAGTGCTAAACAATGAAGGACAGACGAATTCAGGTTGGCACGGTCCGTTCCTGAGGGCACGACCGTGCTTGGCGGACTCTGGTATGCTTTTTAGCACGGTAGGGAGAGGCTGTGCGCACAACGCACAGGGCATAAACTGATGATTTTTTCATCAAGCAGAATCACTTGTGTGAATTAATCATGTTTGCAAGTTGATTAACCTGAATAGTACAAAGTTTGTCGAATGATGAAGCAAATAAAACCAACTTACACGAAGCAGATTGGACTTAAGATACTAAGTCTTCGAAACACTATACCATGAAGGCTTATACAGGCCTATACAACCTTTCTTGCAAACCACTGCCCTTGCTCGCTCATATTCCATCATGCTTTGTTATGTTTTGCCAATTTCGCTTCTGATATTCACTTGCACGTTTCACCCTCATGAAATCAATCTCATCGTTTAGCAAACAAGTACGTAGACTTAAACGACCGATCCATTCTGAAAGACTAGCAATTCCATAACACAAAACTGCATCTAGAAAATTTTGTTGATTAAGTTTTTCAGTAGTTCTAACATATTGATTCTTATCATATCAGCAGGCATCTAAGACTAGCAAATAAAGTATGAAGTAAGAAAGATATAAGATTTTTTACCTGAATTAGGAAAGATTCTCCAACGATCATGAGGACATATATCAAACAGAGCATTCAGTGGATTGAACAATTCCTGAAAGACGTGGTAAAACCACACTCTAGTTACTCCAGGACCAAAAGCTACTTCATATCTGAATTTGACATTGAGCCCCCTGCGTAACTCATTGGCATAAGCACCTGATATATACTGAAAAGACTGTCGCAACAAATCAGACCTATCAATATTGATCTGATTCACCCCATATTCCTGTTCAGTGATTGGCAACAATAACAGTGCGAGATGCCTCCTTGATGCAAAATTTAAGGCATCTTTGAGATTAACTAGCCATCTGTAGTCCCTATCACGTATAGAGTATTTCAGAATAACTGCTTGGAGCGCAATCCTATGACTTGTCATCTTGGCTCGAAATAAAACCTCTTCATCTTCATAGATTTCACTGATGGATTTCAAGACCCCCAATATATCAAGGAGGTGGCACCATCCTGGTCCACTTATATCACCATTTGTGGAAAAGTCCCCTTCCAGCTTCTCTAAACATTTATACACTCTGTTCATCAAATGAACGTAAGCCCCATAAAATAACTTAGGTTCATTTCCAAAATCTTGCATCCCACTCTTTTTAATAGGAGCCACATTTGACAATAAACAACGGATTGGATGACAAAATGCTGCAAAATCTGCCACATCTAATGCATGTGGCCCAACCTCAGATGTTGGTTCAAGACTCAAAACCAAGTCTTGTCCTAATTTGCGAGCCACCTGATGGAAAAAAGGAAGTATCTCAGTCAAACTGACGTGATAACAGAAAGTATTTGTCTCAAGCAGCTCTATGACGCCGATCTGTAAAACTATCCAACTAAGAGCGCTCCTACAAAAGCGATACAACGGATCATTGGCTGCCCCAACAAGTAATCTGCATAACTCCAGCACTATCCGTGTGCCATACACTCTTGTTTTGAAATCCTCCGACCCTAAAACCTTATGGACCAGGGATTTAATACATCTAGTCACACAATCTTTGTGTCTCCCATCATGAGTCATGTAAAGCATCACAAGTGCCTTGTGGGCAGTAGTTTCCAGAAACACTTCAAGGTATTTCTCGACGCTGTCACAAAAATCACACGCCTTGGGGATATTTGCTAAGTACTGGTTCACTCTATCCCAAACTATCATGAGCATATTATCTGTGTCAGTTATCTCATCGCCGCAAGATAATAAACCAACCCATCCTATCGTTTCCACCAGGCCATACCACGCCCCCTCATGCATCGCAATCCAATTCCTTTCAACTAACCGAAGATACACAACATCTTCTTCACAATCTTCAAGGGTCTGTCCCATTTCCAAAGGTCGCCCTTGATAGTCAAGGTAGTGCTTAATTGCCGGAATCCCGGCCGCCTTCTCCACATACACAAGGAGCGCTAGAATTGGAAAATTTGAGCGAATGCTCACATCTAGCATTGTCTGCCCATCCGGCATTATAATATAAACCTTCAGCATCTTCCATTTTCGAGTTCTACTCTTTGAAATGGAGATGTCGACACCACTCTCAGTTTCATCAGCCTTCCTCTTCCGGGAAGATTGCTTCTTGTCGCCCTTGATTGAGTGGTCAAGGACTGCCATTTAAACTATGGCTATGATTCTGTAAGCAGCTCCGATAAAACCCTGAGTGAAGAAGCTGGGTTCGATTGATCGGAGATGAATTAGGGTTCAAGAATGGTTCTTGCTAGCAATACACGAGGGAGTGAATGCAGAGGATGCTGAGAGCCGTTCTACTCTGTAGTTTGGGGCAAAAGACGAGCTCGAAAGATCGAAATGAGGCGGAAAAACAGTTCTTGTTTTTTATTTTTCTCCCCAACTCTGATGTGCTAATATTTTTTTTTTTTTTCAACATGAAAAGCAATAGTTTTGCAGGTGCCCTCCTCCGGCCTCAAATACATTATAATTTTTTGAATGAATTTGCATGACGATGGATATTTGATTTATGTTGCAAAATGATCGAGCGTTATATTTGTGATAAATTATCGTAAAGCGTTAATGATAATAAACATCAAGTATTATAATCGAATGTCAATAAAAAAAATTAAATCGTGCCGTTTAGACAAGTAACGAAACTCCTCAAATTACGTGCTATATAATACAATGAGAGAAAAACATTGCAATAATTATGGGACGAAGATAATATTATATTTATAATTTGGATCAATATTATAAAAATAGGACTCCAATTATGAACTAAAATTTATATCAGAAAAGAAATGAGGTAAAACTATATATATAGAGTTATGCTTGTCACGTCATAGTATGAAATATCAAATGGTTTTTTGGTATTGATGTTTAAAATTATAAATTCAAACTAACAATGAAATAGAAAATTATTAGCGAAAATTGGAATCACTTTATTAATAAAATGATGGTTTGGTGGAACTGTTAGGATTTGGGGAATCCCTCGACAATTCAATCCCTCAAGTTTTTATTTAAGAAAGAGACTCCGCAGAAAACCGTTTGAAGAGAAGTCATTTGAGGAAATCACTCGGACAAAATCAGTCCTAGACAAATAGCTTAGGTGAGAGGAGGTATATTGGGCTCAGCGCTCCCATATGGCTTGGCTTCGAGAGAAGACCGTAACACGGGATTCTTTCATTCGCGTAAGAGGAGAAATCAATACTATCGGAAGATTGGACGATGACACAAGGGTATGGGTTACGAATATGACAAGAGTTCGGCACATGATCAGTGATTTCTACATAAAGTTGTCTTCATCACAGAACACACAAGGAGTGTACATGGATTTCGATAGATGGATAGCCAAGATCCCAGCCCAGGCTATAGAGATTCTCAATAGAGATTTCTGTGACTTAGAGATTGATCAAGCACTCAAGAAATAGGTTCCACTAAAGCTCCAGGATCGGATGGACTAAATGCGTATTTTTTTCAAGTCGCATTGGAATGTAGTTGGAACAGAGATTAAGCAGATGGTGTTGTCCTTACTGCAGGGTAGTGACAGTTTGGAGGCCATTAATCATGCATACATTTCTTTGTGTCCGAAAACGAGAAGCCCCAGGAATATTAAGCAATTCCAATCGATAACTTTGTGCAACGTGATCTATAAGCTGATATCCAAGGTGTTAGCTAATCGACCCAAGGACGTTCTGCCTCATGTGATATCGGAGTTTCAAGTGGTTTTTGTGAAAGATTGTCTCATCATGGATAACATCATCGTAGCCTTTGAAAACATGCATTTTCAGAAGAATAAGACGAAGAGCTCATCAGGGGTCTATGCTTTGAAGTTAGATATGAAAAAGACGTACAACAGAGTGGAGTGGTGTTTTGTTGAAAGGGTTATGCGTGAGATGGGGTTTTCGAAAAAGTGGGTTGGACTTGTCAAATGATGTATCTCATCAGTGTCATACTCCATCCTTGTGAACGTTTCACCGACAGCTCCATTTCGTCCTTCTCGAGGTATTCACCAGGGTGAATCCATCTCACGATACCTATTTATCATGTATGTGGAAGCTTTCTCTTTTTTGCTGCAAGAGGCATAACGAAGTAAAGCCCTTGAAGTGTTCATTGCTTGTTGAGGGACAGCTGGAGTTAAATATTTACTATTCGTTGATGACAGTTTAGTGTTAGGGAGAGTGAGGTTTGAGGAAGCACATGAGCTGACAGACTTCTGAGATGGCTTCAGGGTAAAAGATCAACCGTGACAAATCCACGATTTGTTTTAGCCCTAATACCTCACAACAGCTATGCCAATCTATCGATCTGGGGAGTACGGGAGGAGAAGGAGTTCGGGAAGTATCTAGGGTTACCCACGACCTATGGGAAGTATTATGGGATGGATGTAATATTAAATTAAGGATTTATCGAGATAGGCTTTGATCAATACTCCCTTCATACCATTAAAATTATAATCGGTTCACTTGACACGATAATTTACGTGTGTATTGAACTATATAAGAAAGACATATTTGCCTTAATAAATATGTAAGAAAGAGGAGTGAGAAAAAAAGAAAAGAAATGATGGTGAAATAAGTTGATAGAGACGGTTTATGAAGTTTTGGAACGGTTTTTTGGAAGGTGATTTGTGTTTTGAAAACTTGTGGTTGCACGTGACTTTGGAAAGTTATGACAGTTGTATATATAAGGCAAGTATGAGGAAGGGTGGGGCCTTTATGGTGGTAACAAAGTAATAATATTACAATAATCAACATCATACCAACTCAACTTAAAACATACTTTTAGCGAAATTATCTTCCACATTCAAATGTTTTCTTATTCATCATGACTTGATATATTTTCTTAAAGATTCGAGATCTTCAACCTTCCTGTCTTGACATCAATCAAATGGAAATATATCAACAGAAAATATTTAGCTTCAAACAGAATATCCTCTTAAATCAACTTAGCTTTAGAAAGAGAAGTAATGTAATGCCTATTTCCTACCTTATCTTCTCAAATCTTTCTCTCCCTAAAGGTTTTATAAAGATATCAGCCAATTCATTTTCTGTATTATAATGTTCCAAGATTATATTGCCTTTCGTAATTATCTCTTAAGAAGTGAAATCTGATGTCAATATGTTTTGTTCTTGAGTGTTGGACGGGATTGTTGGTGCATGACAGATATAACACTTGTGTTGTCACATAAAATTCGAGCATAACCAAGGCGCAGTCCATAGTCTCTAAATTGTTGTTTTATCCAAAGTGATTGTGCACAACATAATTCAGCTGCTGCATATTCACCTTCTATGGTAGAAAGGGCTATTGAATTCTCTTTCTTTGATGACCAATAGACTAAGCATAGACCTAGGAAATGACATGTACCAGAAGTATTTTTCCTATCCACTAAATGACCTGGAAAATCAGCATCAGAATATCCAAACAAGTCAAAATTTGTCCCCTTAGGATACCAAAGGCCTAGGCCTTCTGAGTCTTTGAGATACCTCATTATTCTTTTAACAGTTTTAAGGTGAGATTCCCAACAGCAGCTTGCGACAGTCGCTTTTCAGACTTACATAGAGGTCGCAAGGCCACAGAAGGGAAGGGTCTACGGTATTGGGTCGACAACCATACAATTCTACCCGAAGAGCTAGCTGTCTGCAATCTCCAGGTCACAGTCACAGTCTGCTCGTGACTCTGGAGTATCTCAGGAGGTACAGACATTGCAGCAACAGGTTCTCACCCAGCAGCAGGCCATGGAACGGATGTAGGCTCAGATTGCCTTTTTGATGAGGCAGATGGGCGCTGATCCCGATTCCACCTGCCAGGCAAAGGCTGGTGCTGATACGCCGAGGTTCCCTTCGGGTCCAGACGATGATTCCTGCCCTTCGGAACAGCGACATCCCGGGTTAGCCGGACATTAGTATATGTACACTTGTAATGTAACTTTCAAATGTATTTTTCTATCCTATACGATTTTGGTTTGTTTTTATAAAGTAATTATTATTGCCATTGTAATTTTAAACAGGTATTTCAGTAAATTTATATAATTATTATTTATTTTTTAAAAAAATTCACATTCTGCGACGGATTCTGTTGCAAAAGAGAATAGTGTAAAATCTTTATATTTATATTTTACGACGGAATCCATCGTAGAATGTGTTAAATTTACGACGGATTCCGTCGTAAAACATATAATTATTTTACGATTATTTAATTATTTAATTATATTAAGAAATAAATTAAATGATAATTGAATGACGCTTGCGACGGATTCCGTCGCAATGTAAAAATGAAGTTTGCGACGGAATCCGT
>JAOVYX010017785.1:0-21472 GCA_035668315.1 Drosera spatulata | reverse complement strand
TTGCCCCCCCCCCCCCCCCCCCCCAAAAAAAAATAAAATAAAAGAAGAAGAAAAGAAAAAGGAAAAACATTTGGAATATATAACAGTAAGCAAAGGATGCACAAGAATATCGATTGCTTCCATCAAACATGACTTCAATTTATGGATATTTAATATTAGCTTACAAGTTCGGTAAAGATTAGGTTATTTTCATTCAGGATGCTTAGTCTTTCATTAAAAATGAAGACAATCTACAATGATAATGAACCCCACTTCTTCCTTATGGTTTATGCATCTATTGTTCTTGCTTTCCTTCCCTTATATGTTCATCTCCAAGTACGAGGGATACTCTCAATGGAAGGTTAATATATGCATTGTTCTCAAATGAATATTTGGTTTAGCTATTGCTACTATTCTTAGTGTTATTGTAGATATTGAAGATGCTTGCGACAATCCTTGCCAACTATTTTTCCAAGATTGTTCTCTTGCCAACTATTTATATCCTTACATGTCAACATAAGACATCATTCAGTTTCATTGGCCCATATTGATTACTTGGGTCGTTCTTAGGAGGTAAGGAAATTGAGATCATTGTCTGCCTGGTCATGAGAGTGATGCTTCAGATTTGCACTTGGCCTTGAGAACAAAGACCAATTTGACAGGTGAGTATGTTACTCTTAAACAGTAGAAGCACAAGACATCAATATCATACTTCAACGACTATTTTCATTAACATGACCTTAACTTGCAGAACTTTTGATATTAGCCTATCTAGTTTGATAAGAGATCCCTAAGATTAGCTTGCTTCCCGTTACGATGGCTTATTTCCATAAAATGAGTATAAATCCACTCTTCTCTTTATTCCCTAGGTCCTCTAAATTTGTCTAGTCTTCTTATTTCACTTAACAAAATTACACGAGCTGAAAGAGATTTATATACTGTTGAGGTTATCGACTATTTTACATCCTCGACATACGGCCGTGCCTGATGGAGTTTGGTCAGTCCCTCGGCACGCGCTGGTTTAGGCCATGTGTGGTGACAGACAATATTCTTTGTGCACGGCCTTGGGCAAGCCGTGTAGCACAGGCCGTGCTTCGGGCCTGACGTGAAGATCAGATTTATTTAAATCTTGTTCTTTTATCGGTATATAAATATAACTCATGTTATTAGTCGTCCATATGAGTTGAATTATGATCTAATTCGACCTGATACGCTCTATAATCCTCTCTTCACATAATTCTTTGTTACTCCGGTTTGTGGTGGTGAATTGTAGGTTTTTTTTTCCGGTACTCATAACCCATTATAGAAAGGCCTTAATGGGATAAGACCATGCACATTCAATAGTTCTCAATTCTTGTTCATTGGAGTCATCGTTCTTAGTTTGATCATTAATATTTTTTTTTTTAAAAAAATTCTGTGCGTAAGCAAAACAATCTTTGCAAAATAAATGTTACTCTCGTCTTCTATTAATAATTTCACTTATTTTTTATGGGAAAAAAAATAATTTTTCGCAAGCATCCAGAGTTATATGAGACTGGTCAATTGGATCTGAAAAATCAACTGATCAGATTAAAAACTCATTTTATCAGATTGAAGAAACAAACATGAGGTTTTGATCTCAACAATTGAATTCAAATCCTGTGGTTAAACCGTATATACCTCTATATGTAATAAGTCACAAATCCACGAATCCTATCTTTTATTTATGTGTCCATATGTTCTTTTCTTATATATAATATTAAAAAATAACTATTACCGCAAACCCAAAATATCATTATTGTACTTACATGTAGGATTGCTGATTTGTTCCACATTTTATTATAAAGAAAAACATTATTTTTGTAACTAATACATATTAAACAAGGGGAAAATGACGCTTTTCCTCATTGTACTTTTAGCTGGTTGCACATCCTCCCTTATACTTATAAAATTAGCAGAAACCTCCCGGAAGTATGGGATATATGTGTAATGGCTAGTTTTATCGTTGGATTTGACGGGAATGTGCACTCGCTCTCCACACATTTGCGTGGATCATTGAAAAATGAAGAAAAAAATGTGATTTCCCTCCAATTCTATAATTTTATCCCTAAAATATTCCTCCACACATATTTTTCCTCCTTTTGCCAATAATTCCCACCTCAGTCAACAACCCTCACCTCATCCATCCATTCATGATTTTTCTGAATCATTTATTTTTATTTTTTGGCAAAATACACTTCTAAGATAACCTTGAATAAACACAAACTAATAGTGACAACATGACAAACTGATAGCATTAATAAACTAATGGCATAACGCAATCTTACAACATGACGACATCTGTTCATCAAGCAAAATGTGTCATGAAACACAAGACTACATCAAAAGCCTGTTCAACAATTCTGATGAGTATTACATGTTCAAACAGATGAAAGAAAATAAGTTACACACAATAAGACACCAAACATATGAAATGTATGAAAACAGATTTCCAAAAAAAATAATTATCATCTTAATTAGCCAATTAGTTTGACAGCGTTTTCTGCTAGATGATTTTTCATGATAAATGTGTATCAAAACCGTTTGATAATATACTAATTACTCTCCCTTTTTCCTTTAAATATGAGAAGTAAAAAGGGATTATAAATGAACCAGCATTTCAGCCGTTAACGGAGCAAACGGAAGACTTTTTCAGGGGGTTTCTGTTAATTTTATAAGTAAAGGGGCATGTGCAACCAACGAAAAATAAAAGGGATGAAAACGTCATTTTCCCTTAAATAAGTTAATTGAACATTTTCCTGTTTTCAGCTTCCTCCTATGGTGATACTATTTTTCAATGCACTAAAAGTTGCTTTTGATACACAACTACCAAACTTTGGTTCAACCATGGCTGGACCCGAATATAACAAATGAATACCATGTTGTCATCCTTAATTTGACCTGTGGATAAGGAAGTTGTGATTAGCATGGATTAGCCAATGTAAGTATAGTTTATGCTTACGCATATGCATTATGCTCAATGTCAAGTTAGTAAGTCGATAAGAAATGATTTATTGGAATAAGAATTCATAACCCCGAAGAAAAAAAGAACATACCTTATGAGCTCTGTTTAGTGTGGCCCCTGGTTCTTGCTTTTGGATTTTATTTGATATTTGATACGAATTTCATTTTCAGAAAATTGCAATGCAAAAAAAAAAAAAAAAAAGAAGAAAGAAAGAAAGAAAAAGGGTTCCATTTTATGTTTTCTGATTTCTTCATGCATAATATTTACTACCCCTTAATTCGATATACACTATATTTGATCCAATGATTTCGGTTTCCCTCGCAGGTTTCACAATTGTATTATCAATTCTGGATTCATTATTTTGAACAGTCAGGTCAATCATCCCCTTCATTATTTGAGCTTAAATCGGGCTTGATGAAGTATGAGAAGATAGGTCTTCTTTTCATTCTTTTATATCTTAATAGTCAAAATTAGTTGTTCTTCTTTGTCATACCTATCAGTTCCTACTCCCTAGAAGAGCTCATAGGAATCTTATATTCTAAGTGGAAACTGGAAAAGTAAATGCTGCAAGTAGGGAACTTAGCGAGTAAATGGGAAAAAAAAAAAAAAAAAAAAAAACCTTGAGATGGCCATGTGTTGCATTCTATAAAAACATATCATAAATTTAAATGGTCTATGTAACATAAACACTATTAGCCACTCTACAATCCATGTCTACTCAACGGCATAGTGATAAAAAAAAAATGATATATCTGGGGATAACTTTGATATAGACTATGTCAATGAAATTCATAATTGAACCACTTCTTCACTTCCAGCGGCCTCCTGTTGGTTGCAAATTGCCATATTTGACACAAGTCCATTTATTAAATTGATAAACGCTGCCTTCACTACAAGCCACATTGAAGCCAACTCATTTGCGTCATAATCTTTAAACAAATTCTCTATTTTACATATTTAAATATGATTTCTCACATTTTAAAACATCTTTATTTATCGATGCTTCCATTAAAAATGTCTGGTATAATAATAAAACAATATATATTCGGTTAGTAGTAGGAGTAGTATATTCCATTGGTACTAAAAAGCTGCACTTGATTTGATGGCTACTCTGGGAATACGGTGAGAAAGAGTGTGCAAATGATATCAAAACCAAAAATTTATTTACATGGACATACTTGTACATCCACAAAAGAGGGCTCAGTATTCATCAAATTGAGTATAAATATTTTGCGCATCATTTTGATGCATCTCTTTTTTCAGCTGAATATGTGCACTCTTCCGGTAAAATGTATAAACATCTTACTTTAGAGAATCAGATGAAAATACGCAAAATGAGTTACTTTTTTAATTTTCGTTTCATTATCTGATGAAACAAAAATATTTATTTCTGGATTATATTTCTGAAACGGATAAAATATAAGCAGAAAACAAAAAATCAAGAAAAATAATTTCAATTTCTGTTTCTTGTTTCATATATATATAATATTCAAGATCTCCTTGTCAAAAAATCATTTTATTTTATAAAGTGATTTAAGTTTTCGCTATTAATTTTTGGTTTCTGTTACTAATTTTGATTTTCACGATTTGAAAAAACAATACCAAACAACCCCTAAAAGTTCTTCCACGAAATAACTCCTGGGGTGAAATAAACAACAACAAATCAAGCCTTTATCCCATCAAATGGGGTCGGTTACATAAATACGACGGCGTTATTCCAATCTGTCATGTATATCATCTTCTGTAAGATTATGATAGGCCATATCATACTTTATGGTTTCACTCATGGTCTTTTTAGGTCTCCCTCGTCCTCTCTTGACATGCGCTAACTCCCAACCTTCACATCTCCTAATAGAAGCTGTGACTAGCCTGCGTTTCACATGATCATATCATCTTAGTCGTGACTCCCTCATCTTATCTTCTACAGGAGTCACACGCACTTTCTATCTGATAACTTCATTTCGTATCCTATCTATTCTTGTATGTCCACACATCCATCTTAAAATTTTCATCTTGTTTACACTCATCTTTTGTACATCCTTTCACTTAATTGTCTAACATTCTGACCCATACAGCATCGCTGATCGAATAACTATCTTGTAAAACTTTTCTTTTAACTTGGTAGGTATTTTAGGATTACATAACACCTCTGAAGCGCCCTTCCATTTCAGCCAACCTGTTTTAATCCTATGATTAATATCTGTATCAATTCCTCCATTCTTATGTAGCATCGAACCTAAATATTTGAAAAAATCCTGGGGTGAAATATATCAAATAATTTAATCTTCTCTTTTAAGGGTTCAATTTCAAATGACTCCAACTAAAAACACGACAACACATCATTCTACTGGGAAAAAAGAAGGCTTGTGATCAGATTATCGTATCCTTAACAGGCTGAGATAACATGACTACCGGACATGATATAGGTACTACTATATGAAACATTAAGAAACCATGTGGCCTCTCGAAAATTAGAACAAAGATCAAGAGAGTGGGACAAGACTAAAATTAATTGAAGGTATTGAAACGCTCTCAAATGGTTTTATTTTGCAAATGCGCTCCTTCATGATTTTGTTTTATTATTACATCGATTTACATGTACAGATGAAAATTTAGAGTGATCATGACACCTTTTGTTAAGGTTATTTTATTGTACTTCTGTCGTGCCATGGCCATAATATACATAGAACACTTTTGTGTTTGGGTTGAGCCAAAAATACATACAAAATACCCTTATTGATAGATTATTCACATGCATACAAATATCAATCACCCTTATTCTGTTATATTATCACTAACTTCTCTCTCCATTCTCACTAAAAAATACGAATGCTCTCATGAAATCCATGAAAATACAACATTTATATCATTTTGACAAGTTCTAAGTAACATCTCGTCTCTTTGTCAAGATTAATCTGTTGTTTAGCCAACAAATACTTTTGCTGTGCGTCAATCAAAGTACTCCTCTCAGTAGTATGTAGGTTTGTGCAAAATCCTCTCTTAATATTAACCCCAATCTTTCTAGAAATCTAGCACCAAAGAGAGGATTTGCATCTAGCTAGTTGCTAACGTCCCAAATCTATCATCGATCCTAGATAACAACCTTGAATTCGACCGAATTCAATCATTAGGCACTGCAACTCCGCTTGCATTCATCTTGTTGCGAAAACATGTAGCAAAGCGCGATTCCTGAATATATTCATACAAATCAACAAACTTATCTGAAATAACGTCGACTAGGCCACTTCTACTATCAATATCATCACCTAAGGTTCAATTCCTGCTCTCGATTAAAGATTCCACTGAATTCCACTTCCTAGGGGCAGACACCTGAGGAATGAGACAACATACAATAACACTCCGCCATCACCCAAAAATAGAGGGGAAATGGCCAAACTCAAACATTTTTTTTCTTTCAAAAGAAGATCAATAGATGCAGTCAAGCTTCGATGAATCGCCAAACAAACCAGAACGATTGCGATTTTGAAAGCGAAGAGGCGGCGGTGCGTACCTGTTGTGGCTGCAGAACTCGTAGAGTCGACCACCGCCGGAGAAGACGACGACGGCGACCTGCGCATCGCAGAGCACCGAAAGCTGCTTCGCCTTCTTCATCAATCCAGCTCGCCGCTTGGAAAACGTCACCTGTCTGCTGCTCTTGTCCTCGATCCGCTTCATCTCCACCTTTCTCCTCCCCATCGATCCCCACTCTCTCACACCACTCGTCTCCACTCACTCTCTCTCTCTGTCTCTGTTTCTGTTGTGTTGTCTCCAGAGTATTTTCTAATCCGCTGATTAATTAGCAACTACTAAATAAACCCCAGAGCACAATCGGACCGAGTTGACACGTGCCGGACACGAGCCCCGCCCTGCGACGAGGGGACTCGTCGGGGCAAGGGTCATGGTCTCCGATCACGATCCCGGTGATGAATCATGATGATGGAGATCTCCACATGGGATTCGGAATCGGTGAGAGTGGGGCCTTCCCTGGCTCTACCGTCTTCTTCTTCTGTGGTGTGGTTAAATGAGTTGTTTGCAATTGACGAAAAATTAAACCCTTATTTAATGAATTTTTGTTCTCTTGTTGATGATGAAGATGAATTAAACTGTTATGGGCTCCTGGTGCCTATTGGCATGGATGAGTATTCAACCAGGGATTCTCTGAAACTTAAACGTTTTTTCACTGGATTAGAACATCTATTATGTAAAATAGAAATTACATAAAAAAGAAAAAATAAAGGGATGAAATGATAAAAAATTAAAAAGATTAAAAAAAATATGTGTCAAAATATATGTTAAAATATAATAGATATAATGTGAGATAGATAAATTCGAAAAAAATATCGTATAATTATAATATTTTTTATTTTTATATGTCAATTTATTTGTAATATTATGCATAATGTAGAGTAACAGGCATAGGAAAAAATTATAGAGATCCTCATGTAAGTGCTCTAGAGACATTATCGCTAGTGTTGTCAAAATACCGTCGAGCGGGATTTCGGTCGCTTCGAAGCCCGGCACTGTTGCTCGGACGGGCCTCATGGGCTTTGCCCCTGGTGAATCCCAATCCGGCCTGGCCCATGGTCCGGGCTTCTGGTTGATCGGACGGGCCGGGCTTTTATCCGTCCGGTCCGATCAACCGTAACCCCTTTTTAGAAAAAGAGTCGTTGGTATAAACCGGTGATGATTTTTGAAAACCGTTGACGTTTTTTGTGAAAACTGTGTGTATATTTTGGACAGAACGTTGAGAATTTTGAAAACCGCCAACGTTTTCTTAAAAACGTCAACGATTTTTGCTATATATTTTATATTTTTTATATTTTTTCGGGCCAGGCTAAAGCCCATCCGTCGGACCGTCCGTCCGTTGGGCCGGATTAAGTCCGGATCATGGCCGGACAATTCAAGTCCTAAATCAATGTCCGATCCGGCCCGTGTCCTTGAACCGGGCTTCGAAAAACCCGTCCGACAGCTACTGGGTTGTGCCAAGCCCAGACAAAACTTGGACGGACCGGGTCGATTTTTTACAACACTAGATATCGTTGGCTGGATTGATAGAAAGTGCTTATGAATAGTTATGATTGATAGTGATAAAGTCGTACTTTATTGAATTCTATAAAAAAAATCATATTTGGTAATATAACATCTTAAAATTATTTTATTTGGTTAAAAGTAATTTGGATTTCTTCGTTGTAGAGAAAAATAATTTCGAATGATTTATGTCAATAAATAGAAAAATATTTTAAGTTGCAGTAAAAAAAATATCCAGCACCCTCTCCATCATTATAAAATAAAATAAACTTGATTTCGATTAACGTTAAGTCTAATTATACAGACCCTTCGTATCAGTATTCAATAGTCAATATTTGATACAGCTCAAAAACTTCATTTGTGTGATCGTTTCATCGTCCAAAGCGAATTTTATAGCATTAACTATTTAAATGAAGAAAATAAAGAGGCTACAGTCGATGCAACCAAGTAAGTTACAATCCTAATAATAAAAATTAAAAAAATCAAAAAATTCTTTTAAGGATTTTTTTGTTCAAATTTTATTATTAGATAGTAGTCTCTCCGTCCCAAATAAATTACGATATATGACTAAAAATGAACGTCCCATATAAATTATAACACTTTAGATTTAGACAACTTTAAAATGCCAAAAATATAAATTATCCCTACTTTATATCACATCATATTTTCTCTTATTATTTTTCTCTTTCCACCCATTCATAATTTCTCTCTCACTGGGGTATAAAAATAAAATACTATAAAAATCAATACATTCTTTAATAATCATATCAAACCAACACATCGCAATTTATGTGGGACGAAATGAGTATTTATTTAGGGAATACAACTTGGTTGGCTGCATCAACTGCAGCCTCCATTTTTCCCTTAAATGATACTAGGAACGAAATCGCCAATTATCTTGCAACTCGCGGTTTATCTTAACAAATGAAATAAACAAATCGCATCAAAATGAGAAGAAGTATATTTAGTAAGTACTACCTAGCTAGTATATCTTAATCAAGTGAAGTTGATTCAACGATAAGCTATTTTTTTCCTAATCCTACATCATCCTGTTTTACAGAGGAATCTTCCACACATCTTGTTTTTGGCAGGATATGTGAGTACATATAAGTAAATTATTATTATATCCTATTAGCTTTTCCTTCCTTGAATTATCATTTCATTCCACATAAATTGTAATATTTTATTTGGGATGCATTATAAAAATTATAACATTATTATATTTGAAATTTTTTTTTTATAAAAATATCAAAATATCTTTATTTTTTATTTAATATTACATCAATTTATCATATTATCATTTCTCATCCTTCTTCAGCTTATACAATTAAAGAATAAATTAATTTTTATAATAAAAATCAATACACGAAAATATAATAATCAAATCAAAGGTTCTCATTCACTGGACAGAGGAATCCTACACAACAAGATGAAACTTTCGTTGTAGCGGATTGGACGGCAGCAATAGAAGCAGCAGGAGGGAAAACTTTGCGTGCATAAGACCACGTGTCACTGCCTGGTAATTTCTCAAAATTAGCCCGCAATTTAGTGCGGTGCGGTGCAATCAAATGAAACTATCACATTTAACCAACCTGGATTGGTCTAATGATGTTCGACTCAACCTTCTTCTTGAAAGTCTTGAGTTCGAATCTCACTAGTCTCAAAATCCATGTTGGCCACGTCCGTTGACTTCGGTCAAAGTTTTATCCGATGTTGGTGAGGGGACGCCTTATCAGTATCCGGAGGATTAGTCGAGGTGCGCGCGAGCTGACCCGGACACCCTCGTCACCAAAAAAAAAAAAAAAAAAAAGAAACTATCACAAGGTCTGCTATCTCTCCCTTCCCATTGAAGCAACTTCATTTCATCCCCAACCCAAAAAATGAAAGGTATACATATATGTAGGTAAAGAAAAAGAGAAACATGATCCATTTTCATCACGGTGAGGGTCATCAACATACACACCATGAGATAACAACGCAGACTTTTGACGCATGAAACTTCATTCTCCTGGTCTGGTTTCATCGGTTACATACCTCGCTGTGGTGGCGCCCAGCGGTTGCATATACCCTGTTATTATGTGATTGAAACCTGGTCTCTTTGTTTGCAGATAGATCGTGTCAAGCAAAGGAAGATGTACAATGGAGGATGTTGCATGATCTACTGAACTCAAAGAAAGCGCGGGTTTGCTCCCGGTGTATCTGCTTGATGTGTTGTGCTATTCCCACGAACAAGGTGACTTACACGATACACAGATTATCATCCATGCACATGCTAGTGTTTTCAACTATCTGAAATGATATCCAATGTCTATGAAAGTTGATTTTTGAAGATTTTACTGAACTTATAAATAAGTTCCCTACGATGGGGGTGCAGTTTGCCAATCGCTGCAGCCAACTTAGTTGCAATTAACTGGTCCTCGAAGAACACTGGCATAAGTGGCTATTCATATTCATGAAGACTCACTTGTGTTGAAAGAGTTAATCTAATATTCTCGCAGAACCCATTGGTGCAACTAATTGACTGTAGGTCCGTTTTATCATTATAAGTTGATGTATTGTGGCTAATATGAAAGGGTAATTTACTATGTTTGAAATAAGAAACTTCCGAAGAGAGCTTACTTGTTGGTGCATAATTTACTATGTTTTGATCCGAAGCGTCCTCGCCATACCATAGGAGCGATCTTCGTTACATGAAGTCGAAGAGAGCTTTACTATATCAGATCTAGGTCGAGTGTAGATCGAGTTATAAAAGATATAATTAAGGGAGAAAAGTTCTTCAAAAACACCTGCTTTCTCCATCCATAAATTCAAACTCAAACCTGCATATGAGAAATCTAACTTCCAAATATTTTTGTTAGAACTATTTTTAACAACAATATCGATGGACACCATATTTGAGGATTAGCTTTTGCAAACCAAATGCACCCTGTGACTGCTAGTTGGGTCCGGATGTAACTGCCCTCACATATGACTCTTGAAACCTGTGATATTGCCCTCAAAATATTCGCTTTGAGTGCTCTTACTAGCGTTCGTCTGGTTACTCTGGCACATGTTTACATAATCCCAAAGGCCTCATGAAACCTGACAAATCATTCTCCAACGAGATAGTTTACCGTTTTCTCTGCTTTAGATTATTAGGTATGGAGGGAAGGCCAAAGCCATTACGAACAATCTCAACTAGGAGATACATGGCGTAAGCCTGCAATATTGCTACCTATCAAACAAAAACCTCCTGAACTACAAAACATGAGCTGAATAACCATGACACGAAGCAAGACTCCACGATTCCGGTAATCCTCCGGAACAGCTAAGTTGACTCTCCTGTGTCATCTAAAACTCGTTTGAACCGTCCAACGAGATAGTTTGACATCAAAAGACTCATAACTCGCCTCCAGTTATGTTGACAACTTGGCATCCAATACCACCATATTTTCCCATCCATGACCATGCTGAGGCAAAAGACCTTTAGATGGGACTTGAATAATTCATATAACGGCACAAAATTTATTTATGTACAAATTAAAAGGGATCTTGTGTCGCAATTACATCATGGAGAGAACATAAGTGGTTCCAGTACAAAATAGTATCACATGAAATCAGACAGACTTACCGATGTTAAACAAATTCGCCTGCAGAAGAATCAGCAAGCAGGCCTCCAGTGCATAGTAGTTATCCGGGAAACAATGGCAGCGTGCCCATTTGGGATGTTAAACAGCCCTTCACGAGATTTTCAAACTCCAAAGTTGTTTTGTGTTCTTTTGGACCATTATCACATTTGCCCTGCAACTCAGCAACCTGCAATTAAGAGCATGAAGTATGCCTGTGATAACAGAATCTAGAGTAGAACAAGTACAACTAAGCCAAAACGAGGTTACAAAAACACTAGTTTACCTTTCTGGCGAAATCCTCATTCTCCTCTAGAAGCATCTTTTCCTGTCAGAAATGATCCGATAGCAGTGTGAGCCATATACATCCCACTTCCATCCATGGATTGGAAATGCATTCATCCGGTGCTCGACAGAAAAAGCGTCATAACTCATGGATCTTTAAGGATGAAGGACTACATAATTGACAGAACAGGGATTGAATGTAAGCTTGTACAGGACAATACATCTTAGACTGTCAAGTACCTCGCCTTCTAGTCCTCTGTCCCGGTAGCTGGCTATTAGTTTTGGGTTTTTAACTCTTTATTCATATTCATATGCTGATATGCGTGACCTATGAGTCAGTATCATTTCTTTTCTTCACATATGCTTTTTGACATTTGTTTACTCCGTTCAGCATATAGATATTGGTTGACTTTGATTTGTCAGTTGCATGGTTAATGAATTTCATTTATTTCTCCTAGAAAATTTTAGGCTTGCCACTATGAGAGCACACTTAATTTCTTGAACCTAGTTTTAGGATCTCCTTACATCTCCTGGCTTCTGATGCAATTTTTCGGAAAAGCATCAAAGTAATGACGATTGAGGAAGAACCTACGAAAGAATCGATGAACAGTGCAGCAATTTTATAAGTGCAAAACCAGAAAATCTTCAAATCCAAAAAAGAAATAAAAAAGATAACCAATACAGTGGTACAGGAGGATAGAGATATAGGAGACTGTATAAGTGGAACAAGGAGTAAATTCAAAAGGCAAGTACCATGAAGACACATTGATAATGTGCTGATTAAGGTACGACCGTGGAAAACTTGTTAGATGGACATCTTAGGAAGGCTACAATGCGGAAGCTCCCTAGTGCACTTCAGAATTTAAGGCTTGCATAATGAGATAAAATTGACAGACAGGAAAGCTTTGCTGAAAGTTCTTGTTCTACCCAGGTTTGAAGGCTAGGCCGCTAGAGTAACTAGTAAGCAAGTTGAGCCCCATCAAGTTGACAGAATCGAACTACATCCACTTGAGGACAGGCAAAGAAACTTATTTAAAACACAATGACAGAAAGAGGGTTAAAAATCGCCCTTGCTCAATTTTTACGTATCCAAGAATAATCCAGAAGTTAACTTCCGGAATTATGCCGAAGTTCGTACCTGTTCCTTGAGATTCATCTTGGAGTTCACCAGCAGCTGAGTCTGCAAGAAGCATGAAAACTAGGACATAAGTCACGGATCTACAGACGCTCGTGCAAACAGAGGAAACAAAACAGATCGTCACAAGCAAAGAGAAGAAGAGGCATTTGATCCTATAATTTCTACGGATGAGCTCAGCTGTCCTTTCGATTATGCCAGTAACCAAACTGTGACATACCATGTGAATAGGAGACAATAGGGCATAAGATGCAGACTCATCAGAAGCCTATCAATTTATAAAGGAACAAGCAGCAGGAGGTCAAACGGGTGGAAGCTACTCGGACAATGATACTACTGGTTACTGGAAATATGATACCAACACAACTCAGAAAGAGCGAATGAGATAAAGGTCCGGTGTCGCGTAACCAACCTTTGTAGCTCTGGTATGTAGGAGAGCAGCATTAAGTTGCTCCTCTAATTGCAGCAGATCGTCTACAGATAGTTCCTCAGAATTTGGACTCTCCAAACACCTGGTTTGATAGAATACCAATGAACTATTGTCATTGCTACCCAACAAAATCGAATAAACACAGAAGTCTAACCTGTGAACTGTTTGTGCCAGTTCTGTGCTTTTCTGTACGCTAGAACAAGCCAACTCGCACTGCATCAACAGCACAAAAAACGTGGGCAGTTGTCAGGGTGTATGTTCACCCAGTATCCAGACACTGAGTACACAAATGCCATAATATGAAGTCGTTCCGACACCTGAACTGTAAACAGTGATGTAATATGCACAAAAATGCATACTTCAGACTGAAGGTAGTGTCACGAAAGCAAGACTTGATTCTTGCAAGGCAATCTGCATGTTTTGCACTGCTCTCTGTTACCCATGCTCTGCTGATGTGAAGCACGTGAATAACAAGCATAGACGATGAAATGAAATTCGTTGGAAGGGCCAAGCAATTACACAAAAATCTTGCATCTTGAGACCAGTTCAGGGTTTACAGCAAGATATACTTCAATGTAATTATTCCCCATACAGGAATGACAGGAATCAGCAATAGAACACATGTGTGGGCAGAGATAAATAGCTTACGTTCATTTTCAGATCATCCGAGACACCTCTCTCAGCTGCATTACAGCGATTGTAACGATCCAGTACCTCAGAAATGCTGAATAGAATAATATTTATTCATAAGCATGTTGAATTTCAAAATTTGATACCTACAAATCATATGCATTTGGGGACAACGGGGAAAAACTACTAAACTGTAAAATGATTGAATTGAATTTCGAGTGGGAAATATGACATTTACTACTAGGTCAATAATGCCATATGTAAAAGATTAAGTAAATGACAAAAAAGTATTACAACACAAAATAAGTCAATTAGAAAATTAAAAACCAAAGCAATCAACCTGAACTATCAAAAGAAGACATTAATGGCATTTACTTAGGTTGGAAACATACAGGAAAAACAAGGTCGAGTTTAAATAAGCCAAGCGTGGTGCTTTTCTCCTGTGTTTTTATTCTCCACTCCCTACTTTTCTTTTCTTTGTTCTTTCTTTTTTTTCCTTTTTTTTTTTGTTGCTTTTAACCTGCAAGATTAGCAGTCAAGCCCTACAAAAGAATAAAATTAAAATAACTAAATAAAAATAAATCAGAAAATCCCTGCACAAAAAAAAAAAAAAAGAAAACAGAAAAAGAAACATGATAAAGGCCCCCTCATCATGAGCAATCCTTAAGTTTGATGGTAACACGGGGTAAGTATTATCGTTTGGAGTAGGTTGTCCCCTGTCTGAGGTAGTTCGTTGTCATTGTTAGGCGATAGTACAAGGTTCCCAAGGTTTCGGAGACTATAGAGTCAACTGCCATCAATTCGAGAAGATGGAGGTAGAACCCACACCATCATCGAGGAGTTTTGATCCTCTTTTTGAAGATAAAACGCATCAGCAACAACAAAAGTACATTAAATTAGCGGGAATATATCGCTCTGATAAATAGGATAATGTGATAGCTTCACAAATAGGATAATGTAATAATTAGATCATCGATAGTTCGTTGTCACTGTTGTGTCTTTAACACTCCCTACGTCACATAATAAGAGAACACTTTCTTTTTTTAGAACACTCCAACAATTCCCTCACATATCTATTACAATAAGCTTACTATCTGTAGGAGATTGGAAGAGAAAGGAGTCAGATATGCAGGAAATTGGTTGATGTCTAATGAGACAAGCAACCACGAATATATATTGAACCAAGAAGCAAAGAAATATCCTAAAATACAGCAAGAATATCAGTCATCCCTAAAATAAAGAAACAAATCATGAAATCCCTGAACTAGGAAACTTAATATTGATAATATGGAAAGATGTATCACAACACTATCCTTCCCATAAAAAAAAAGAAAAAGAAAAAGAAAAGAAAAGAAAAAAAAGGAGGTAATTTGATAAAGCAACAAAATTCAAATCATATATAAGTCACCTATCGAAGTTGAACTGATTCAATTGTGCTGGGACGAAAGTGTATGGTATAGACAATGCAAGAAATAAATATTATAAAACATCAATTTAAGAAAAGATGTTATGAGTAAGAAAGTAATCATCAAAACCAACTTAAATTAAGAAAGAACAACAACGTTGGTAAAAGTTCATCCCGATAAATTCACATAGTAAAGCCTTTTCAAGAATTATTGGACTAAGGGAGTACAATTTATTCTCGACCGTGCACCCAATAACAAAATGACATGCGAATTAATTGAATATCGAATAAATATGATTTAAATTAAAATAGAACTGAGTTATCAAATTGTCGTATATATATGGATTGATGGGGCTGATTTTAAATCAACTATCTTGACTGATTTTGAAGGAAAAAGACGGATAAAATTGACTCCATTTTTTAAGGGATAAAAATTCAAAAAGAAAAGAAAAAGAGTAATGGTTCTTTTTCTTTCCAAAATCAGTCAGAACAGCTGATTTTAAATCAGCCACATAAAACCCATATATATACGGTGCGTCGTTGGTGCTGCAAATGACAGCGTACTAGCTGCTGCAAACTGTAGGTTGAGAAATTTATATTATAGGTTGAAAAGTTTATACTGTAACTTGTTGAATGTATACAAGTCAGATTTTAGTTATGAAATACATTAAAAACTTAATTGTAAACATTCATCCACTTACAGTATAAATTTTTAAACTTATAGTATAAAATCGTCAACCTACAGTATTTGCAGCAGTCATTACGCTGTCTTTTACAGCACGGATGATTTTCCCATATATATAACTTAGAGGTGAACGGAGAACGACTCCATTGATGTCGGTGGAGTGATCGACGGCTAGTTCATCCATGGGTCGTGGAAGGCCAAAAAAGGGGAAGAAAAAGATAGATATTACGGGGACGATATTCGAGAAGGAGGTGAAGAAAGGTGATGAGACGAAGGGGTAAAATCGAAGATGAATAAGGAGGAAAGGGCGATATCAGTGATAAACAAGGTGGATGTTTCGGCAAGAGAGTCGATTGAAGAAGGGAAGAAAGGCGCACAAAACTGAGTTAAAGAGTCAAAGTGTGGAGGAGGGTATGGGGGAGCAAGTGAGAAGGATGAGTTGGGCTGATGAGGTTGAAAACCCAAGTTCTCCTAAGAGTGTATTGCAAACCTCTGGTAGTTTGACGAGATCCTTTGCGAATGTTGTGAAGAGTGGAGGAGGTCATGTTAAGAAGGATGTTAGGGACAACAGGATGTTAGAGGGTAATAATAGGGATGTTCGTAATAGAATGAAACTGGATTTTGTGGAGAGTGAGGATGATGATGAGGTGGAGATGACCTTTGAGGAGGTGTGTGAGGAAAGGGTGTACTGGAGTAATGCATCTACAGGGTTTTGTTTTGGGTGATACCATTCCTTATTCTCGAGCAAGATGTTATGTCGTTTATCGTTATTTTTTTCAAGGTGGTTTGGGCTTGAAAATTTTCAAGATTTGAAACCAAGCTTTGTTATACAAGCCGATCTGGGCGTTTGGCACAAAATATGATAATTCATTCCCGGATTTAGAAGAGATTGGACCACGTCGTTGGGCAAGAATCAAGGTTAAACAACCATCTAATTAATTATTCCTAATTTAGCAAGATATTATGTCGTTTATCATTATTTTTTTCTTTTCTGCATTATTTTCTCTCCTTCCGATCTAGTTTCCTGTTATTGATTATTATCATTAAAAAGGACACCAACACAATAGGAACATCGATCTTGTTCATGTTGATTTTCCACCAAGACTTGAGTTAGGGTTCTCTTATTTTCTCCTATCGGTTCCTCTAACTGTTTATTGCATACGAAGAGTTCCTCGAGAATATTTTCTTAGGGATTGAGTCATCGTTCTCATTGTTTCTTTCTTTTCTTTTATCTACACGTATTTGGCGTCAATTGGTATCAGGGTCTCACACCCGCCATTGGTGAACGGAGGAATCTTTCTTTAACCACAGTCGTCGTCGATATCACCCAATAACAGGAGACAACCTGCAACCTGATGTGCCACTCACTACGATTTTGGATGAGATGCGGAAAGATCGAGAAGAGCGATAGAAGGAACGGGAGGATAACCTCATGATGTTGCTAGCTCTCATAGAGTTGATGCAAAAATTGGCTTTGAACCAACCAGTACCAACCAGAGATGTTGCTACGGAAGGGGTTGATGTTATGAATGTAGCACCTCCTGCGAGAGAGTTCCGAGTATACCGACGGGGTCCGTGTGGGGTGTTTTACAATCCTAGGGACATACGAGAGACTTGAGAGCCTCATAATTCTCGTTGGGATGCCGGTTTCGAGCTCGATATCCCTGTATTCACAAGGGACTTGGCTCCATAAGAGTTCTTCGATTGGTTGAGTTTAGTGGAAGAGTTGTTCTCATTGAAAGAAGTTCCAACAGATAAGAAGGTGTCACTCGTCGCAACACGATTTCTAGATAGGACTGCAGCTTGGTGGCAATCTTATCGATATCAGCGATACTTGGATGGCTTGCCGGTGTTAGATGATTGGGAGGAGCTTAAGCGGGAGATGAGGAGAGAATTTTTACTACCAAACTTCAGGCAGGTTCTTTTCCAAAATATTCATGGATTGAAACAGGGATAACGAAGTGTAGATGACTATACAATTGAATTTTATCGTTTGGTTGCAAGAAATCAGCTGCGAGAGACCCAGGAACAACTTGTAGTGCGATACTTACATGGTTTGTACCCGCCAATTAAGGAGACATTGCGGGTCCATACCTTTGTAAATGTCACTGAGACGCAAGCTAAGACGAAAGTTGTGGAGCACAGCTTTACTAAGAGTTCTTTTGGTCGTGTCATGCACCCAAGCAAGGAAGGTTTCTCTAGCTCACGCTACAAAGGATCCAGCGTAATTCCATCCACAAGTAGATCCGTCTCCCAAGGACCCAGACAATATGAGAAGAAAGCTGGTCAACTACCACTAATAGCCACGGCTACATCAGAGAGACCGTCGAGTAGCAAGTCAACAATTGGGCGTCATCGGTGTGAGGAGTTGGGCATTATGCCAGCGAGTGCCCCCGTGCGAGATCATAACTTTTTGTCCATGGTGATTATGATGATAAGTGTGTTGAAGCATATGAAGAAGACCGCGGAGAAATACGTGGTGACACCAGAGGATACCAGAGGTGACAACTTGGTACTTCGAAGGATCTATTTGGCTCCCAAGACAAAAGTCAAGAGCGAGGATTGGAGACAAAGAGATATCTTCACTACTAAGTACACCACTGGAGATAAGGTGTGCAAGGTCATTATTGACACCAAAAGCTAGGCGAATGTGATCTTTGGAGAGGCTGTTAAGAAGTTAGCTGTTAAGGGCATAAAATACACTTATTTTATAGATTATAACTCTCTATTTTGACTGATATTTTGTGTATATCGCACAATTTTGAGGTTATGTTTTATCTATTTGATTTCATGTCTATCTCGAGTATGTGTTGATGTAGTACGTTATATTTTGACTGTTAGTACGTTCAGTCGGAGCAAGTAGTACATTCACTGGAATCCGATCGGCGCAAGTTATACGGCCTGTCGGAATCCGACCGGAACAAGTAGTACAACTGAACTAAGCACTTTTGCTCTTGAAAAACAATGAAAGCATTGGCAACATATTTCATCCACTTCATTTCTCAATCTTAAAGATCCCTCGAATTGATCAAAGATCAACAACAACAAAGCGGAAATCTAAGCTTGATCTCCTATTGAAGTCACAGTTCCTCATACACAAGATCGATTTCGCATTTCAAAATTGAATTCCTCTTCAATTGCCACTAATATTCAAGAAATTCCACCAGAAATCAAATGATCAATCTCAATAAACTGAAAAGCTAATCTTCATTCATCGATTCAACTTCAGTTCCTTACACACAACCTCGATGATTTCGAATTATCAAATTCCTCTTGAATTACAACTAATATTCAAGAAACTCCAAAACAAATCAAACGATCGATCTCAACAAACCAAAAACCCTAATCTTCAATATCAGATTCAACTTCACAGTTCATCACAATCGACATCGATTTCTCATTTCGATATCAAATTCGTCTTCAATTGCCACTTATTTTCAAGAAATTCCATCACAAATTGTTATTCTTAATAAACTTGATACCTAATCTTCATTCATCGATTCAACTTCACAGTTCATCACACGCAACATTAATTTCGCATTTCAATATCAAATTCCTCTTCAATTACTACTTGATTTGGGCAATGGGGGAAGAGAGAGGGAGAGAAGGAGACGGGATGAGGAAAGGGGAGGGAGGGGCTACGGCGACGACGGTTGAAGATGGACGACGATCGCGTTCGAAGATGGGAGGCGGCGACATCGGGGATGCACGACTGTGGGGGAGGAGGAGAAGTCGAGATAGGATTGGGGGTACGGGTGGGGTAGGGGATGAGTGGTACCTTATTAGAATTAAGTTGAGTGAATGGTATCGTCTTGAAAATAAGTTTCCAATGTGGTATTTATGAGGAATTATCATCAGAAATTTTAACTCTTTCAAAAAAACAAAAACAAAAAAACATCTTCGTTATATAAATTAAAAAAAAAACAACAAATCAAGCATTTATCCCATTAAATGGGGTCGACTAAGTTATATTAAAAAAAACAAAATAGAAAATATCTCATGTTCTCTTATTATGAAATATCGTAATTTCGTTTAATCTATATCATAAGAAATCATAAACAAAAAATCATAATCAAAACAAATTCTCATAATTTAATGTACACATATAAAATGATTATAAATAATCAGCATGGTGCGTAGGATAATAAACTAGTTTTAGAAATATGTAAACACCATGTCATGTCATTTGGATGACACGTAATCTTGACAAACCCAACGAATGTTTAAATCTCTCTTATCTTTTTAATTGAATCATCCATTAGGGAGGCATGACTGAAGAAATGGATAATTTGTAAAGCGTCCTAGAAATGAGAAATGAATGTGATTTTATTGTCGACAGTTCATTTCATGATGTGAGAAGAAAAACTATTCATGTCTTTCATTCAAGCAAAATAAGGTGCATTCAGGAAAATATCAAATGCTAAATATGAGGAATAACGAAGGAGTATTTACACGAGTGGTGTTTCGAGAAAATCTTTAAACATTAGACATGAGTATCAGTGCAATGCATGACTTCTATTGCATATTACATTATTTATATAAATAATTCCACATAGTAATAAATCTAAAGAACAAAAAATTAGTGAAACTGTGCAATATTGTTAATCAAGTTTGAAAAAGAACATGAATATATTCTCATAATTGTGTCGGAAAAATGGTGTCGTTTTGCAAAGATTGTGATAATTTTATCCTTAAATGAAATAGTTCTTCCTATGAGAAAAATAAAGAATCCTATAATAAGCACATAATTGTGTCAGCATATACCACTATCAGTAAGGGGGGAAAAACACGAAGAAGAAGAAAGAAAGATCTGTCGAAATGGAACCAGGGACTATAGAGTAATGCGCACAAGCTTTAACCACCAGGCAATTTTATGATACTCTCTGAGACATACATACATACATAATAATTTTAAGGATATCCTTACATATCGATATGGGACATTGTTCAACTTCATTGATCCACATTGACATCAAGATTCGCACTTGTTCTTGAGGACAAGATCACAGGCCAAATCGAACGTGCAAGGAATGTTAAGGTCAAGCAGTAAAAACGTAAAAAATCAATTGCTCTTATATTTCAATATTAATTTTATTAACATGACCTTACTTCATGGATCATTCATCATTCAATATTGGCTTATATAGTTTGACAAGAGGTCCCTAACATTAGCTTATTTCTATTTACGATGCTTTATTTTCATCAAAGAGTTCACTCCTCCCTATCATCCCACTACAAAAAATTAGCCTCACGGGCGACTAAGGAAAAATTTTAGTCGCCCTTTTTGCGACTAAAATTTGTGTTTTA
>JAOVYX010017784.1:0-21474 GCA_035668315.1 Drosera spatulata | reverse complement strand
AGAGAGAGAGAGAGAGAGAGAGAGAGAGGGGGGGGGGGGGACTTTGATCGCTTTGGTTTGAAAGTGAGAATACAGAAGTGAATTCTTTTGATGTTGTCTCTCTCTTTGTAGTCATGTGCCTTATATAGATCAAGGCTTTGAGGCTTGCTCTTCAATCAATCCTCAATTTCTTTTTCAACAAGTCATATGACGTGTCTTCTTTAACTTGAACAGAGCCTTTAATAGCAGATGAATTTCTGAACAGATATCTTCTAGAAGTCTTATTCAACCCGTTTGATCTATTACTAACAGTCTGTAGACCTTCTTGAATAACTCTGAGAACTGATCTGATCACAACTGCGTTGATTCTCACACCTTCACTATCTCAGGCATGGTCATCACAAAACCAATAAGTCTTATATGTTATTAGACCACCTATTCTGTCCAGAGCTTTCACCGAAGACCTATTTGATCTTATAACTATCGTTCTACCGAGTGTATTTACCATTCTGATTTTAACAGTCTAGTAACCAGTGTCTAAAAGAGTACCTATTTACCTTAAGCACACTTGATCAATCATGTTAGTAATCCTTTGATTCATCAAATCCAGTAAAGTACTTTCAGTATTAATATCTCATTCACTCGAAATTAAGTACGACGAAGTAAATATACTACGTTAATCTACTCAAAACATAGATTTCAACGAGTCCAACTTTGTTTCGATCCGACGATCGAAACTCGCTCAAATCATAGTTAAAGTGATAAAGTTTTAATAATCCCCCACATGAATGAAATTAATGCATGCAGACACTTGAGAGAGTTCAAACGAAAAGATACTGCATCGAGAGAGGTCGCTTGTGGCTTTGAACCTGTCCTAGTGGAGTACTATCGGATTTACTCGGCTAGTTAGAGAACATGATGTCTTAAACTCCCGAGCCTTTAGTGTAAACCAAGATAATAATACCCTCCTCTAAGACTATCATATACTCACTGTAGACACTTAAAGTCGACCGGCTCAAATTGAAATACTTCAAAATAATCAACATTCAATTCAACACGAACAAATTTTTGATATTTAAATACCTGCTTATGAAAATAATATAATTCAGAAATGGGCTTAACTTGACAGACTTGAATAAACCATTTGATGCGTAGGTCCAATGTGTCTTGGACATTAGGTTTAATAACCAACAAATTCACTCATTGGTCATTGGGCTAAGGCCCAAAGCATGATGACCCATCGACCCATCGTCCCGTTGCTTTCGTCCCTCTTTGCTGCTCATCATTGACGAAATGGAACGACCCGCTTCTCCACAATGTTTCTGTTAATCAAAACCACCACATTCTAATCTTCTTTATCCTTTAATCCACTCATCCATTATCCCACTCCCCTACTCCGCTTATCAATCTTTTCATCTTCCTTTATAAATAAACCTTTCGATTTGAGCTCTATATCATCAAATAATCAGCTCAAAAGAGCTACAAAAATCACGATCAAAATCCTATTGAACATAAAGCATACACATCGTGAAGTAGAGCTCAGAGCTGTGAAGTGAAGCCGGCTGCGATCATTCTCCTTGTGCCATCGTCCTTTCTTCCAAGCTCGTTACGAAGCGAGATCACGAAGAAACCTGCGACGAAAGCAATTCAGCCGATTGCGAGGTTCGAAGCATCGACAAGCCGGGACGATTTCTAGCTCGACGTTGTCCAGTCGCTGCTCTGACGATTGCTTGCCTGACCCAATACGATCCTGGTCCTTGATGATGACCCGTCGCCGTGCTTGTCCAGTTTCTACGGTGTGAAGCCTTGATCAAGCTTGAGTCGACCAAGGACAACTATGATATCGAGGGAGCTGAGATATCTTAACGAAAATCTTCGAAAATAGAGACTGTATCAACGAGGATGATAGATACGAACGGATTAAAACGACTTTCCCATCACTTAATCTTAATCCCGGATCCTGAAGCTCTATCAACAGATCAAGTCCTTATTCATTCTCTTTCTATTTGGACTCAACTAAGTGATGACTCCAGAAATTGCATCATTCCAACGGTACGTAACCCTCCTGTGATCGAGACCCGTTCTCACAAGTTCCCACATTCATGGATGTGTTCATTTTGACCTTACATTGATCTTGGATTTATGAGTGTTTTATTTTTGATAGAGACGATACCATCTTACACTCACATAGATGACCTGCCCACGTATTAATATTGTACAAAATATTTTATGGGAGTCATTAAAAACATAACTTGTACCCTCTCATAGACTTTAGCACTTCTGTCATAGGAACACGGAGGAGATTAACTCCAAAATATTTCAATGAATCTTCATAGTTTAGTTGTCCCATTGAATCAAGTACGTCTTAAGCGATTGATTGGGTTATCACCATAAAATTTCTTAATTATGGATTTTAACCCAATTCTCCTCCACAAGCAGTGTATTTGTTCTCTTTTTCATGGTGATTTAGTGTAAAGTAAATCTGAGACAGTATGACAATATCAAGTTTGATTCCTCGAGAAAAAGAAACGGGTAATCTGGATCGAACATCAAGTTTGAAAAAGAGAATTTAATGACACTTTATTATTCCAAAAGGTGTGCGAAAACATATACTGCTTCTGTGCAAGGTTTGATGATAAGGACTTGGAGAGAAACCTATCCTGTTATCCTTTCGTCTCTTTATTCTCTTCCAAAAGACAAGTGATCACATAAAAACCTTTCCTTGTGAAGAGTAACTGTGGCATTGTGCCATCAATACAAAACAGAGCAGTCGCATCTCTTGGTATGACAGCCACACCATGGCAATCACAAGGAGTGGCAACCTTCCACGGACGACTCAAGGAGCCTGTTTCACAGTACGCCACGATTCATTTCATGCATCGTTGTGCGCTTGTCGTTCAAGGGACTATACTTTGTCCAGGTTTGATTCACATGGATAAATCTAGTTACAGTGGATCTTCTCATGTGGCAAACGCCTACTTAAGAGATGCAAACTGCCCATACAAAACAGCACGGTTTCTTGCACTTTCGCGAAACATCGTCGTGGATCTCTACTCGGGAGTAGGTGTTGGGTGATCCATCCAAGATGAAGATATATTCTGTCCCAACAATATGAAAGATTTTGTCCCGTAGATTATCTAGTATCTTATTTAAAAAAATCTTTATATCTTTATAAAAAGATTTAATTAATCTTTATAATCTAAAAGTGATTTAATTAATCTTGTAATTCATCTGAGTGTTTTGGCAGCCAAGAAAAGTGAAAGAGGGAGACAAGAGTAGGAGAAGAATAACAAGAAAGAAATTTGTGATTTTATTCCCTTTGATTAGATTCTTTCTCATTTAGGCGTTCTCTTGTATAGCCAAACATTGTTTTTTTGGTGATAGTGGAATCTTGATCGTGAAATGTTCTTTTATTCCTTGATATTTTGTTGTATATTCGTGTTTGGTGTTGGTTGATGTTGCTGTTTTTGGTCTCGTTCATTCCAATCTTTGATATGGGAGATTTTATTCGGAGAGACGACTCTTGACGACGAACTGGTTCTGTTACGAGAATTGACTCTTTGATTGATTTCGCTGTGTAAATTTGTTCGTTATTTCGTTGATTATCGTTCATAATCCCAACAGTAGGCACATATGGGCTCAGAGTCTGAGTATTGACTCTCGCACACTAGCCATTGGTGATGCGATACTAGGCCAATACCTAGCAATCCCAACCAGTCACGTCCGTCGACGCCTCAAAGACCCAACTCATCTCTTGAACATGCCAGACGCTTCAACAGAGATGTCCAACGATACAGACCAGCGCAACCGACGGCACCCTCGAGTGAATCGTCACTCGCAAGTCCGCTCCTCTCAGTATTGATGTTTCATTGAGTTGCCTAATCCCTTGGACTTTGGTCATGTGGCGACAGATCAAATCTTATGATCCTACTGACAGGGCTTGTCGGCGCTTCAAAGATCTAATCCTTCTCTGAACAAGATGGCATCTTGGGAACTGGATCGTCTGAAGTTGGGAGGTGGACAGCAGGGTGTTGTTCCTGACTCTAGCTATTCAACTCCCTCAATTATTTTTTCTTTCTCAAAATTTTATACCCTTTGCAGTTTTTATAGTCCTTGGATTCCCCCTGCTGTCCACAGCCAACAAAAGGGATCCTTCTCCGATATCTCGTCGCACAGCATTTGATAATTCTAAGCAAATACTTCATGTATTATGCACAAGTTTCTTTAACTTTCCTCTGTTTTATCTTCTAAAACTCAAAGGTTGTTAGTATGCAAATACAAATCAAATTTACACGAATTAGGAGATGTGTCTTTCAGAGTTTTGTTTACTAGGTATCCAATTCTTCATATTGCCTTAAACATGTAAGTTACATGCTCATCATTATCAAGCATTAATAAATAGGTATCCTCAAAATATATTTTCTCCCTGATAAAAACCAACCCCAAAGGTTGTTCTCATTCATCAAAAAAATTCCATGAGAACCCGCAAAGCAAGGTTGAGGCGAGACATCACAAGAGGTGATCGGGTCTCCAATGTCCTTTACCCATTTTCGAGAAGTGAACATAATATCCACTGAATTGGATAATCTTTCAACCCTCTCAAAGTTGAATTTGTACCCATGTACTTGATTATTGACATACTAACAAAGGTACCAGAAAAGGTATTCGGTCTCTTGAAAAGAGAGCAAATTACCACTAATAAGATACACAAAATCGTCTTAAGATTATTGATAAAAAAATTTTGTGTACCTTAAATGAGCGGGTAATCAAACATCGTCATCCTAACCAATGTATCCTGAAATGGTTAATCAAGACTTAACAACAACGAAAATACAATGCAGTATATTACAATAAAATTTTAATCGAGGCGTGAGTTGGACTCACTTTCCTTAATACAAATTTGTCCCGCTCTCGTGCTTACGGATGTTATGATAATCGTCTCCCAAGATACAATAACTAATCATGCTCGAATAGGAGCACTCCAAATTCAAATATGCAACGTACCTATTCGTGCCTCGAACCCTCTTATTTGAACGAGACTCTTGACGACTATAGGCACTCAAAATTCAACAAAATTTTTAAGATATATAATCATAAAAGTTATTGATCAATTAGTTAGAATTGACATTAGAATCCCATGGGCAATCCACCACATATGACCCAATAATTTGGCTCATTTCAAGATTAGGGCAACCCATGAAATCAACCAAACCCATAAAGCAATAAAAAGAAAAAAAATCAAAACATCAAAAATAACAAATCTCAGGAACTGACTTCCACAATGCCGAACAACCACATTGCAACAGCCACGTCCCCTCATTTTCATCCACTACACCACTCTCCCTCTCACCAACTCTCCCACTCTCTCCTTCTCACATATCTGCATCCGGCTCTCCTATAAATACCCATGGGAAATCATCTTTGGGAGGCATCAAATCCAATCATCGAAAAGCAACATCAAAGCCACATCCAACATCACAGTTTGCAGAAGGGCACTCTAGGCTAGCCAAAGCATAACCCATCGACGAGCTCCATGATCCTCGACCTTCCCCGGCGCTGAGGAGTTGCTGGCGTCGTTGATGTTGCTCCCTTAAGCGTAGTTATTGGAGCTAAATTATATTACATAACATGTGACAAACAAATGTGATGAAAGCAAGTTTGTGTAGAAACTTGTATAGGTGAAATGGAAAGGGAACAAAGGTTCTTTGAAAATCTTTACCCATATTGATTTTGTGAAAATGGACAGAGCATATATAAAGACTTCTTCACTATATCTCTAGGAATTAGTTGCTAAGGCATATGGGCTTTACAAACACACACACACGCACGTGCATGTCGGACCTGGGCTTGGGTAAATGGTGCTCGTAGAGCACCAATTGGGTGCAGTATTTTTATCAAAGCGCCCAGGCATGGGATTAAGTGCCGCCCGGGAGCAATGCAATTTTCCCGCCAGCGCAAAATGGTTTTTTCCTCGAAAAATCATGCTTTTTCACCTACAAACGTGTTGCTTCGGATTTGGAACAACTTTCATTATATATTTTGTATTCCAAATCAGATCGAAATACATTGCATTCACTACTTTCATCATTCTCTCATTGATGAAGGAAATCTCCACAAACTAATACCGATTTCTCTCACTTTCGTAAAAGAGATTGCAAGGGGATTTCTTCACGATCACTTCCTGTAATTCCCATATTAGAGTTAGTTGTATCTTGAAGGGTTGTCCATCTCATACCCTAAGCGATCTTCGTGTTACGAAAAGGGGACAAATAAACAAGAGATTCCAAGGGGATTTCTTTACGATCACTTCCCATAATTCCCATATTAGAGTTAGTTGTATCTTGAAGGATTGTTCATCTAATACCCTAAGCGATCTTCGTGTTACGAAAAGGGGACAAATAGACCCTAACTTCTTGTGGACAAGAAGCAGATTGGATTAGGAACTTATTGCTAGACATAAAGTTGTGGCCTAGTCCAATGTCCGCTATTTCACTATATTGTGACAGTGAAGCAACTTTGACAAGAGCATATAGTACAGCCTATAATGATAAGTCTAGACACATTGGTTTAAGACATGATTTTGTAAGACAATTGATACAAGATGGTATCATTATAATTGTTTGCGTCATGTCTAGTTAAAACTTGACGGATCCTCTTACTAAGCTACTTGATAGAGATCTCGGGACTAGTATTATAAGAGGAATGTGGCTGAAATCATTCTAAACCAATAGCGATGGTAGTCCAACCTGAACTTAAGGTATATCCCTATACTTCGGATTTAATGTGGTATAAACAAATCGTTATGATTGGTTGTTGTATTATCGCAAAGTTTGCTCCAAAGGAGAAAACAATACCATTCCATTAAGTGTTTAAGATTGAACCTTAAATGCTCTTAATGAGATTTGAATGTGCTTTACTAACGGAGGCACAAAATCTCACCTATATGAACTAGAAGTGGGCTTTGCAAACACACACACGGGCATGCTCTTTGGGCCGGGCCGGGCTTAGGACTGGTTTGTGTTTGGACTTGGGTAAATGGTGCTCTACGAGCACCATTCACGCGTGTAATCTTTTTGGGCAAATTTAATACTAAATATTAAGGATTTTATGCCTTAAAGAAGTGAGTCAAGATAAGAAAAAAGGACAATCAGAATTTTTATCAAAGCGTCCGGGCATAGTTATGTTGCACCCCCGGCGCGACCTACTCTGACGGCGAATGTTGGTTCTATGAAACCTTGAAAAGCCATGTTTTTTCACCTACAAACATGTTGCTTCGGATTTTCCAAATCAGATTGAAACACATTGCATTCATCACTTTCATCATTCTCTCATTGATCAAGGAAATCTCCACAAACTAATACCGGTTTATCTCACTTTCACAAAAGAGATTCCAAGGGGATTTATTTGAGATCGCTTCCTGCTGTTCCCATATTAGACTTAGTTGTATCCTAGAGAGTAATTCGTCTAATACCCTAAGCGATCTTCGTGTTATAAAGAGGGTACGAATAAATCGTTAAAGAGAGTTTAAACTACAGCGTTTCTAAGTCTCTAGAACAATCTTCGTGTTGCACTCTTCGTATTACAGATTTTTCTAATAGACGTTACCCGAAAAGTTGACCCAAGCCCTCGACGATCAAGTAACGATCAAGCCTGACCCGTGCCGTGTTCGTGGCGTCAGTTTGAAGCCTTGAATTTTAGCAAGGTCCATTACGATGCCCTATTTTCTTGCTCACATTTTGGTATGCTTCACATGCTCTGTCCTCATTTTCCTTTGTATTCATGTGGAGTGTGAGTGTTTTAGGTGTACGTAGCTGCTCATGTGCTTACAATCACAGGCTAAGTGTGTATGTTGAACATTTATATATGGTGATGTTAACAATTCAATGGGTTAGACTTTGGACTACTTAAAATTGCTTACATCATTTCGTTTCATGTGCTGTGAACAACTAAATATGTTAGGATCAATATTCACACAAATCATGTTTAGTTCACTTAGTTCATATTTAGGTGAACTAGTCAAATGTTCGATTAAAATTTGTTTGTTTTAATGTGTGTATTATTTAGTTAGATTCGACCTAAAAATCAGTTTAAGACTAGCTAAATAAATCATCGAAAATATTTATTCGATTAGGAAATATTTTTTGGGTTGCCTTAAAGACAGTAAGTTCAAACCTTAACTACAGTTAGGTAGTGTAAGAAAAAATGATAGAAAAATCACCTACATCCGACCTTAGGAAAATTAACCATAAAATCTGAAAAATCATGAAATCTTTAAGCAAATAATTGACTTTAACCAAAATTCATAATTAGGTGAATAAATTGATAGAAACCAACAAAATTCACACTTACGTGAATAAAGTTCTGAAAATCCATAAAATAGGTGGATTAACACTTAAAGGACTTTAATAGCCCGACTTAGACCCATCAGGATACAATTTGTCATAAAATTGTAAACAACGGAGAACTTTCTAAATCCAAAACTACACATGGTTTGATCCCTCCTAGGTCCAAGATCTAATGAGGGTATGTGTAATGTCCTGAATTTTCAGGTCCTTTTCTGAAAACCCACGTGGCATTACTGTCGTTAGGGTCCCACAAAGGTTAGTTAGACAATTCAACTTAACTTGGTTTAGAATAAACTAAACGGAAATGCACTTAAAGCATCATCAATCTACATTCATAAGTTTATTTATTTATTACATATTTAAGCAACAGAAACTTAGAAATGTTGTCTCAAACATTAACATTACAAAATGGATCAAATCTTACTCAATAATCTTCCTCATTTCTTGCACCTGAAAAATAAGAAAAGTAGAGAAATAAAAGAAAAGTAACGCCGTGAGTTATACGAGCTCAGTAACGTGCCGGCCTCCTTTTCAGAGGAAACACAAAAGAGAAGGAAGAGAGACAATTTGTCCTGTAACCATAACATAATCAGTCATGTGAACGAGCAAACACGATAGACCATAGATACCCTCTCGTTAACACTGTAACCTTGGCTAAATATGTAAATCCATAGCTTTTTTTAGAAGCTTAAAGTTCGGGGTCACTCAAGACAGGGGATCAGCCTGTAACAACGTCCAAGGGTCTCCTGTAGCGAGATACCCCCAACCTGACAACCTCACAGGATAGTCTACGTGTATAAGATGATTAGTCGTAACTTCTCATCCCTGCACAGTTTAACAAAACATTTTCACCAAGTCACAGTGTAACAACTTAGTACGATTAACAAACTCTGGGTTTAACCTCATCTCTCGTGAATTCATTCCTACTTTGCATGTTCATCTTTAACATGACATCATTTATAGGATTAACCTGTATTAACCCTAACCTTTTGTCCATTATCGTATGCCAAACCTTGTTAACCTAGCACTTGTCTTTATCACATTCATATAACGTACGGGGTTAACGGAAAAAACCTACCCAAACCCTACCATTAGAACTATCAGGGTTAGGTTACCATGAACTGCGATAAGCTACAAGTTTTACCACACAATCATACAATAACACGGAAAGACAAACATAACACAGCACAGCATAGCACAGCGTACAGGGCAAAACTACCCACCACGCGTTAATATACAAATAGTATATTAACATGTATCACCATCCAAATCAGGAATCTAAACGTTACCTTGTTGACAGGTTTTTGGTTTGTTTATTTTAACTCGTGAAATCAAATCATGTTTCCTGTTCCTGCATTAGTACAAATACGATCCGTATGTTATTACGTATTCTTTACGTATATTTCGTTATTACTACATATTCGTATATATTATATATCCATAAGTATATATATACTATTTCCTCCGTATTCTTTCATACGTTTTATTGTTAATCACATATGTTATACAAATACATAAGTTGTTGCGTATTTTTATTCAAACTAAATCCTTTTTGGTTCTACGTACGATTAATCGCATAATTTTCCATGTTTTCTTGTCCAAATACTATATCTCAACAGTCATAATACGTATATGGATTGATACGGTGTATAAAATACATCGAAAAACCTTTCCTGGACTGTTCCAGGTAGGTCACAGGCGTGAGGTAGGGAGGCTCATGCCCGTGAGCCTTCTGCCAGAATTCAGGCAGTGTGCTCACGTCCAGATTTGTGGTTTCCTATGTTAACTTCAAATACGCATAACTTCCTCGTTTCTTAACCAAATTGAGTGACTTTTGATTAATTGGAAACCTAAGGAAGTCCTTTACAACTTTGTTTCAAGATTCATTTACCGAACCAGCCTCTAACTATGGTTAAAATGCATTCTAATTTCGGACATTAAAATTATCCAAGAACGGACAAACCCAAAGTCACGTTTTTCATATCCGTTTCAATTCCAAATGATCTAAAACTCCATAAACATAACATTTACCTAGTTCTTGTCATGTTTGCTCAGATTTGGGCTTGTTTGAGACGTAAAACCTTAGGTTTCGGGGTCTCACGAGCATAACTCATCTTTTGGTTCAAATTCGCATTTCAATCATCCATGGTTTGTTTTCCTTTCCTTTTCTTTCATTATTTAGCTATAAATGACCAATATGATGTTAAGCTACGAGTTTAGTGAAGCTCACCCTCTCGTTAGATTTGTTTTGAAGCTCTTTTGTCTTGGTTATGAATCTCGACTTAGTTGCTTCCTTGGATGGTTTTTATGCATCGAGCTCCCATCCCTCTTCCTTCATGTTCCCAGCTACTACCAAGATGTATCCCCAGCTACTCTGATCCTTGAGAGTGGGTGACGACCATTGATGATCCGTGGCCAGCCACAAGAGAGACAAACAAGAATGGAAGAGAGAAAGAGAAAAGAAAATGGAGGAGAGCTAGGAGAAGGAGGGAATCCAGAGCAAGTGAGACAAGACAGTGGTTGATCCTGCTGGCCTGAAGCTGGAATGAGTGGATGAGTACGGTGGTTCAAGTGGTGGTCATGGTAGGGGAGAAGTGAGCTGGGTGGAGTTAGACGGGGGAGTATTGTAATGCGAAGAGGTGAAATAGTGGAGAGCAGGGTGGTAGTGGATGGATATTAAACAATAACGTCCCCGATTCGTTTGATCGCAGGACCAGTTAATCCCATATCTCCTACAACCATCGCTCAAATTTTACCGCCACGCTCGAAAAATTACGTTGTTAATAATCGTTTAATTTTTCAAATTTTATGTGACAAAAAGTTATCTAACTTTGTCACGAGTTTAATGTTATGAACGTAATGTTACGTCTCAAAACTTTGAAACGAGTTCCGTTTCTCCCTTTTAATTTACTATAAAGGAAGAAACGCATATTTTTGTTACGTTTATTAATTTACAAACTATTATTTGATCACAATTTTTATATTTATTTGATCTCAATTTTCTGGGGCATTACAGTATATAGGAAACTTTATTAGAAAATCCGACCATAATCTTGAACTACGTTGTTAGGAATGTGCAATCCCTCCACTTGTATAGAAATTGATGAACAAAACTTACTGAAGAAATTATGTATGTATTAGATGCTTAGGATGTAATAGTTAGTCAAGCAGTTGTAGACTAGGGCCGCAGATGCAGCAGAGTACAGCTGGGTGCAGCACGGCACAGAAGTGCAGTAGAGTGCGGACGACCTGAGTGGTGCAGACTATTAGAGGGACTAAAGTTTACATGGCAAAGATCAATTACATACAACAGCAAAAGGTCTTAGTGTTCTCATGATCTAGGATCCTTTCTATGTTCAAGGCCAGTTCTAGCAGCAAAGAGAAGTGAGCCATATTGCAGAATATGCATGGTGAATTATAGAAGACCGAGTGTAGTGCTGGGTGTAGATGAAGCTACACTAGTAGGTTGAGCAGATGAGTTCTGGAAGCTGTTGAGTAGGAGCTGAGTTGCAACAGAGTGGCTGCAGTACTTGGTGCGAGTGAAGTTACCAAAAGGTTGGATATGAAGACCTTGCAGCAGAGCTCATGCAGCCGAGGTGCAGCAGAGACTGACAGTAGGGCTGCAGCAGAGGCTGTGTAGCAGACCTGATACATGAGGCTGGATGTAGCATGAGTTATGCTGGAATGGAAAGGAACAAGGAAGGGATCAAAAACAAGAAGTTAAGACAAAGGTGATGTGTACTGGATCAGAAAAGGTGAAGCCAAGTCAGTCTACTGTAGTAGAGGACAAAGTTGTCACCATCAGATAATACAGTCATGGGTTCTGGTTCCCTGAGCCTATAAAAGGGGACTCACAACGTAGAGAACAAGATAACGAGTCTGAGAAAAGTTGAACATCATTTGAGAGCTTTCAAAAAGAAGAAAAGCCTTGAAGACTCGCTGTGTGTGAGGTGAATCGAAGATTCAGGATTTATGAAGAAGGTTCACTAGTCTGCAAGTGAAGAACCACAACTGCAGCAGAGCACTGTAAGATCTAGATTCTTCATCTTTTAGCAAGTACGATCTTGTTGTAAAGGGGTTTTCTTGTAAGCCATAAACAAGAAGATAGTGAATCTCCTCTTGGCTTGACTACACTGGTCATGACCAAGGGAAAACTGGACTAAGTTTCTGTTACTTGTTGGTAGGAGATGTCCGAACCAGTATAAAATCCTGTGTCATTTACTTTTTCGCACTGATTATCACTCCTATAACTGTTAGTGAGAACTTTAAATCCAAAGAGACAAGTTTCACAAAGCTAAAGTCTCAACTGCAGAACTTTTGCATTACTGCAGACTACCCCATAACTTCACTACACTGTCTGTAGAATTTTTGAGATAACCTATTCACCCCCCTCCCCCTCTAGGTTATTTCTGGGACTTTCAATTGGTATCAGAACCCATCTTTCCAGACTTAACAGTTATTAGGAAGAAAAGATCACATCTTTTTATATCAGTCTGCAAAGAAATTACTAACAGTTTATTATTGTGAAGATTCAATCATGGCTCCTCCAAAGCTACCAAAGTGTCCACATAGTGGAGAGCCACCTTCCTGCTCCTTCGATAAATCCAGCCATTGGATACTTAGAATGTTGTCTCATTTGGATTCCATTGATGAAAAAATGTATGATATTATCACTGATGCGCCTTATGTTCCAAGAATGCCAGATCCAAAGGAGGTCACCAGAGAAGTTGACAAGCCTAAATCTCTGTGGATGAGAGACAACTGGGATCTGATGCTGGCAGACATAAGAGCCAAGAATCAGATATACAAGGCTCTGAACGACAATATGTTCGAGATCGTGGTCCACACCAACACAACGAAGGAAGTATGGGAAGCACTACTGCTGTGAAATGAGGGCACAAACGAGATTCGTAAAAATAAGAAGGATGTCCTCATACAGCAGTACAACTAGGTCTCGATAAAAGCAGATGAGAACCTTATAATCTTTTATGAAAGGTTTAATGTTCTCATCAATAATCTCAAAACTTTAGGAAAAACCTTCGATAACAGGGAGATAAACCTTAAGTTCATGAGATCTCTTGGGGAGGCCTGGGGGACGAAGACAACTGCCATTAGAGAGTCGAGAGACCTTGCCAAGATGTCATTGGCACAACTCTTTGGCGTTCTGGAGGTGGAGCAGAAGAAACAGATAGATGAAGCCAGAAAAAGGACACTAGAGGTCAAAGCTCAGGAGAGGATCCTGAAGACTATGGCGGACGAGGAGAGTTGCAGCACCTCGTCTACGAGCGACAAAAGCATGACTGAAGAGCTAGCACTCATGGGAAGGAAATTCCGAAAGCTCTTCATGAAGAAGAATATGAAGAAACTAAGTTCCAGCAAAACTAAAGAAGCAGATAGAGATGTCTGTTACAACTGTGACAAACCAGGGCACTTTGTTGCACAGTGCAGATGATCGCCACAGGACTCGTCTGCACACAAGAAAAGAAGGACCTAAAATGAACCTTCAACAATAAGGAAAAGGCAAAAGCCTGTGCTGTAAAGACTTGGAGTGACACAGACTCAGATGAAGAAGAAACGATCTCAAATGTTCAACTGTGTCTCATGGCCAAGTCTGATGACGGCAAAAAGGTATTTGACTTCTCCGAATCTGATGCCTCAAATGTGGAACTGAAAAAGGCTCTTTAAGAGACCTCTAAAAGCTTTATTACTCTCTTAAGAGAGAATAAAGAGAACATTGAGTTGATTGTAAATCTCAAAGAGAATTACAATCTTGCCTATCAAGAAGTTAACGACTTACAAAGTCAGTTAAATGTGGTAGACAACAAACTCAATGAATCAGAGGAGAAAGTCAAAGTTCTCTCTGAAATGATGGACACACTCACCAAGAAAAATGCTGAGCTTCAAGCCCAAGTAGATGCGTGAAATGGTAAGTCTCTGGATCTGCAAAAAACACTGATCACAGGACAATATCCATGGGATAGGTCTGGGCTTGGATACAAGAGTTGGCTCGATGAAAAGGTTCACTTACATGAGTCAAACTCGTCTACAGCCAGCATTAAAGAGACAAAAAATGTCTCTGTCAAAGTCTTGCAGAAGGGTGAAACGTCTGCAAAAAGGTGTTGTAGACCAGTGAGGTCTCTACTGCGCAAATTGTAAAGGTTGACCCATCTGCAAAGACTGTACAGAAGAGGAATCCCTCTATTGCAAAAGACAAGAAACTCCCTCACGCGTATATTGTCAAAAGAAATGAGTATATAACTCGTTATCTAACTGACAGGAGATTTGGAAACTCTCAATTTGTACCAAATTACTCTGTATAGAATAGGGGTTCTCTTCGTATGCCAAAGAGACCATACAGACAACACTACTGTATGTGCAGTATGTAGCAGAGTGGATGGCAACATCCAAGCAGACGACCTCAGGATAAACCAAAGGTCTACTACTGTAGTTGTGACAAGCCCGACCACAAAGCCTCTCAGTGTTGGGTACCACACAAGAAACCTATTCGAATGCGGACACCTAAGACTAACAAATGAGGACCCATGTTCATGGGTATCATGTACAAATGCTGCATATGCGATTGTAGAAAATACAGGATCAAGCATGATATCTGGATAGTGGTTGCTCAGGGCACATGACGGGGAACAAGAAAATATTGTAGGATTACAAAAAAAAAAAGAAGGTACCCTGGTCATGTTTGGTGGCGGCAAAGCAGGTAAAACTAAAGGTTATGGAACCCTTGATACAGGTTCCTTAATCTTTAGGAATGTTGCTTATGTTAAAGGGCTTGAACATAATTTACTTTCTAGAGCCAACCATGTGATAAGAACTACGAAGTGGCTTTTACTAATGACACTTGTAGAGTCATAGATAAAATGTCCAAATAAGTCAAACTGATAGGTCATAGATCAGGAAACATCTATGCAGTAGACTTCAACTTTATCACAGTTTGCACAAGTCACATGCTTTAACACTAAGGATACAGATGACACAAATTGGCTATGGCATAAGAGGTTAGCACATCTAAACTTTAAAACAATGACAAAATTATCCTCAGTTAACTTAGTAAGGGGACTTCCTCAAATTAAGTTCAAGAAGGATAAAGTATGCAGACCTTGTCAAGAAGGAAAGCAGACTAGGGCGAGTTTCAAACCTGTGAATCAAACAAAGATCACAAGAGTTCTTGAACTACTGCACATGGACCTGTTCGGACCAGTAGAAGTAGAGAGCTTCATAGGAAGAGATATAAACTAATAATTGTAGACGATTACTCGAGATATGCTTGGGTAATTTTCTTACACAAGAAGAGTGAAACTTGTAGTCTGCTAACTAGGTTCCTCAAACAAGTGCAAAATGAAAAGAGTTTAGATGTGGTAACAATTAGGAGTGATCATGGCACAGAATTTGATCAATCAGGAGTTGAAATACTGTGATGATCATGACATCAAGCACAACTTCTCTACACCTAGAACACCACAACAAAATGGTGTTGTAGAAAGGAAAAACAGAACCCTTATTGAGGTAGCCAGGACAACGCTCTCTGATGCAGACCTTTCAAAGAGCTTTTAGGCTGAAGCAGTAAGCACTGCTTGTTATGTGCAAAATAGATGCCTCATTAACAAACAACATAACAAAACATCATATGAAATATGGAAAGGAAAAACACCAACCGTTAAGTACTTTCATGCATTTGGGTGTAAATGTTATGTTCACCATAATGATAGACTGCACTCAGGGAAATTTGACCCTAAGACAAGTGAAGGAATATTTCTAGGATATTCCATATGCAGTAAATCCTTCAAAATATTCAACAAACAAACACAAACGGTAGAAGAGTCAGTTCATGTTTCTTTTGATGAATCTGAGTCATCTATACGTACTGCTGTTGTTCTTGATGAGGAATGTGCATGTATAGATGATGAACAGGATGGAGACAAGGAAAGTGACCCTGCAGTAAAGGTAGAGTTGTCTACAGTCCTTGAAGGCAAAGAAGATGCAGCAGACCCACAAGAGATGCAGCAGAGCAAAAACTGGAAGAAATTGCCTTTGATCAGCATGAGGACAAAGGCAGATGGATCAAGGCACACACTGAGAGAGACATAATAGGGGACAAAGGATGCCCCAGTGCAGACGAGGAGGGCAACCACAAAGGAATGCCTGTCTACATGCTTCATTTCAAAAATGGAGCCTAAAATAATTAATCAAGCTCTCAGTGATCCTAACTGGATAGATGCCATGCAAGAAGAACTAAATGAGTTCAAAAGAAATCAAGTATGGTATCTTGTGCCAAGACCAAAGAACTATTGAGTTGTTGGCTGCAAGTGGGTCTTCAGTAACAAATCTGATGAAAATGGAATAATCATCAGAAACAAGGCTAGATTGGTGGCCAAAGGGTACTCTCAAGAAGAAGGGATCGACTTTGATGAGACCTATGCCCCAGTTGCAAGTTTAGAAGCCATAAGAATGTTCCTAGCATATGCTGCATATGAAGGCTTCAAGGTCTTCCAAATGGATGTCAAAAGCGCTTTCCTCAATGGAAAGCTATAGGAGGAAGTTTATATCGAGCAGCTTCCTGGATTTGAAGACTTTGAACATCCAAATTATGTCTACAGGTTAGAAAACGCCCTTTATGGCTTGAAATAAGCTCCGAGAGCGTGGTATGGAACTCTTTCTACCTTTCTTTCTGATAATGGCTTTGCAAGAGGAAAGGTAGATACCACACTGTTTCTTAAGAAACTAAGGAGCACACACTATTAGTGCAAATATACGTAGATGACATCATCGTTGGTTGCACTAACAGCAAACTATGCGAAAAGTTTGCTGCACTAATGAAATCCAAATTCCAAATGAGTCTCATGTGTGAAGTAAAATATTTTCTAGGTATACAAGTGAAATAGTTAAGTAAAGGAATATTTATAAATCAATCAAAATCCTTAACAAACATAATTAAAAAGTTTGGCATAGAAAACTAAACTCAAATGAAAACCCCCATGAGCTCTACTGCTAAAATTGACAAAGACGAAAAAGGTAAAATTATAGATCAAACATTATATAGAGGTATAATAGGATCTTTACTTTACCTTACTACAAGTAGGTCAGACATCCAGTACTCAGTCTGTGTTTGCATCAGGTATCAATCTGATCCCAAGGAGTCCCACTATACTGCAGTTAAGAGAATCTTGAGATATCTCAAGGGAACTCCTAACCTAGGTATATGGTATCCTAAGGACTCATTATTCGTACTAACTGGATATTCAGATGCAGACTTTGCAGGTTACAGGATTAACAGAAAAAGCACAAGTGGAACATGTCAATTTTTAGGTGCAAGGCTGATTTCTTGGTTCAGCAAGAAGTAGACCACCGTATCAACCTCTACTGTAGAAACTGAATACATAACCGCAGAAAGCTGTGCTGCACCGGTACTTTGGATGAGGTCTCAACTTGCAGATTACGGACTTAGGTTTTCTAAAACAAACATATTTTGTGACAATACGTCCTCAACGGCTATTTCTGAAAATCCTGTTTTTCACTCAAGGACCAAGCACATTGATGTCAGGTATCACTTTATCAGGGATCATGTGCAGAAAGGTCACATAAAGTTGGAATACATTCCAACGAAAAAACAAATTGCAGACATTTTTACAAAATCCTTAGATGAAAATAAATTTAGCATGTTCAGAGAAGAGCTAGACATGATAGATTTAAATGAGTAAAATGGCCATGTAGACCGCTCTACTGCTCTACCACAGGTGTAGATGCAGGCGACCAACTTCGCTCCACTGCTCCACTGCATATATAAATGAGTTCAATATTTTCAAAGAGTGCAGACGAGCAACTTTGCCCCACTGCTCTACTGCACATATAAATGCAGACGAGCAGACCACTGAAACGCACTCAATGTTTTTCAAGTGATGCAGGTGAGTGACTTTCCTCTACTGCTCTACTACACCAGCCATGCAGACCAAAGACAGGTGTCACTCTACTGCTACTATTTTTGAAAAGAAACAATTTTCATGATTATCTCCTTGAAACGGACGAATAAAATGACTGAAACTGTGCAACGATTATTTTTTGGTTTACAAAGATAATTTCACAGCAAATATAAAAGGAGAGAGAACTGTTTCACAAATCACTTTATTTTCTATTTACTCTTTCTCTCTCTAAACGTTCTAAAACCAAACCTTAATGTTCTCTGTTCTTTCAATCTCTCAAAATTCTCCATCGATACTTTCTGAACATTGCGAAAGTTAAGTTTCTGAGAAATAATGGCTAACAAACCAACATTCTCTAAGACACTGCCACCTAAATCCCCTGAAGTAGCAGAACTGCATGACTCAAATGTTATCTTGGAGTTCATGAAGAATAGAGCAGATAACGAATGAATATGCAGACATATAGACGATAGAAGAATATGGCAGATCATAGCCTCTAATAAAGACAATAATGTACCAAGTGATTAAGACGATAGAAGTCAGACAACCGTTCTATGACAGAGTCCTTAGCATATATGAAGGTTATGCGCCACATCAAAGCAGATTAATGTGAAGAAGATCGGCAAGCAGCCTGTTGTATTTGCCAAGACACGAAAGGAAATTGAAGCCATTGAAGAAAAGCTGCGAAATCTTGACACTTCAAAAGAAGTCTCTACTGTAACAGCTAGGATCACAATCAATGAAGATACAACAGGTACATCAACATCAACAACTTTGATTCCCTATACTAATATAAGTCTTGTTTCTAATGCAGATGATAATTATAAGCTGGAGATCATTCAAGTAAGGACAGCATAAGAAGCTCAAACAGCTGAGGTACCAGAAGAAGAAGAAACTCCTGAACTGTAATACCCGAAAATTTTTGAGAATTTAAAAATGAATATATGACATATGTATAGTACGTACGTAAATAAAGCGCAAATAAAAGATGTTGAATATAACGTCGCGAATTGAAATAGCCGCGCTTAAAGGTTATATATTTAATCCAAGAAAATATTTGATTAATTAAATCAAATATGATGATGAAATGTTTTGGGATGACTAGTCGAACTCGCTAATAAATATTACAAACAAATAACGTTACAACGTTATAACGTTATAAACGTTGCGCGTAAGAGCTAGCGATTTTAATCGCAAAAACAATGGATTATGACTCGGGAGGTCATAATTTCATATACGGGATAAATCTATCGACGCAAATAGATTTTTGAATGATTTAATATTACGAAATTTGGGGGAATAATGGATTGAACGAGACGTATCGTTGGACGGCACGAGGTATTTTTCCCCACATTCTCACCCACCTCCACTTCTCCCACTCCACTCCCGTACACACCCACTGCCACTGCATTCCATTTCCTCCCATCACCTGCCACCACCATACTAGCAGCCACCGATATCATTCTTTGGCCGCCAATACGCCATCATCTTCAACATCATTCAACGCATCAATCATTATCATCTTCATCATCTCACCATCACGCCTACACCACCATTGTCTTCATCATCATCACGACGCCAACACGAACGAAGGACAGCAGCAGCAGCTGGAGGAGAAAATCAGCATCGACAGCTCGTCCAGAGAACATCAAAGGATCCGTTCGTGTGATCGTGTGCCTAAGGAAATCAAACGTGTTCGAGGTAACCTCACTCGTCCGAGACACCTCTTTTATTCATTCACACACGTTCTTTGCTTCTGTGAATGCTTTGGGACATGTTTTGATGTGTTTGATATGTGTGAAATGGTTTGGATGCGTTGTGGTGCAAATTGAGGGATCCGATGTCAGACAGAGAGTTTTCCTGCAGGATTCTAGGCAGTGAACAATCGCGCCCGCGACCATCTTGGGTCGTTTCCAGGATAGGAGAAAAATCAGCATTTTGGCTGCACAGTACCGCCACGCCCGCGACAGGTCTGTGTCGGGCCCGCGAGAAGGGGCTGTAGCTTGGAAGATTTGACTAATAAGGAGATAAATCTCTCTGATATCCCAATAGCGTGAGACTTCTCTCATGTATTTCCGGATGAGATTCCCGGGATGCCGCCAGTCAGGGAGATTGATTTCGTCATCGATCTGGTGCCAGATGCAGCGCGAGTATCTAAGGCTCCATATAGAATGGCGCCTGCGGAATTGAAGGAGTTAAAGAGCCAACTGGAAGAGCTTCTTAAGAAGGGATACATCCGCCCTAGTGTGTCTCCATGGGGCACACCGCTCTTATTTAATAAGAAAAAGGATGGGAGTATGAGACTCTGCGTCGACTACCACGAGCTGAACAACCTTATCATCAAGAACCGGTATCCCTTACCACGAATTGACGATCTCTTCGATCAACTACAAGGGGCAACAGTGTACTTGAAGATAGATCTTCGTTCTGGGTATCACCAACTATGTGTCCGACCGGATAGATCTTCGTTCTGGGTGTCAAAGACCGTATTTCGTACCCGCTATGGGCATTATGAATTCCTTGTGATGCCGTTTGGGCTTACCAATGCCCCAGCAGTCTATATGGACATGATAAACTGAGTCTTTAAGCCATCCATTGACCGGTTTGTTGTGGTATTCAGCGATGACATCTTGGTATACTCCAAGACACGACAAGATCATTAGGAACACCTCCAACTATTCTCGAGACTCTGCGATTTCACCAGTTGTATGCCAAACTCAAGAAGCACGATTTTTGGCTACAAGAAGTCACGTTCCTAGGGCATGTGATTTCTGGAGAAGGAATAAGGGTAGACCCGAGGAAGATCGAGTCACCCTGAAAATCTTGAGACACTATTTGTATGGAATTTCCTGCCAGATCTTCACCGACCACAAGAGCTTGAAGTACATTTTCACTCAGAAGGAGTTGAATATGTGTCAGAGGAGATGGTTGGAACTTCTAAAAGATTGCAATCTCGACATCCAGTATCATCCTGGAAAGGCGAACGTAGTAGCTGATGCCTTGAGTCTAAAGGATAGAAAGGCATAAGGCACTTTGCATTTGCTAAGAATCACAGAGGTTGAGGTGATTGATGATTTCTGCAAATTGGGTATAGAGATCCGTCCGGCATCAAGTGACAATATACTTGTGAACCTGCAAGAGCAACCTACTCTTCAGGAAGAGATATTGCAAGTCCAAGAGGCAAACGAGCAGATGAGGAAGTTTAGGGAAGAAACCCT
>JAOVYX010017783.1:0-21477 GCA_035668315.1 Drosera spatulata | reverse complement strand
ATAACTTGAAAACTCAAGAAACAACGAAAAGAGCCTTGAAATTAGCTCAAAACACACAAAAACACATGAAAGGGCTACACACACCACAAAACAACCTCAAATAAAACGTAACACAAGAAACAATGACAATAGCCTTTAAATGACCTTAAAACACCAAAAATCACCATAAAACAACCTCTTATAACTTGAAATTTATGAAAAGAGTATTGAAATGAGCTTAAAACTTGCAAAAACACTTGAAAAGGCTAAAAACACCACAAAAAAAAAAACAACTCAAATAACTTGAAAAGGACAAAAATACAATAAGAACAACTCCATTCACTTCAAAATGCACAAAAACAAATGAAAAGTGGGAGAAAAAAAAGCACCATAAAACATCTCAAATAACTTGAAAACACAAAAAAAAAAAACCGCCGTTAAATGACCTTAAAACACTCAAGAATGCATAAAAAGGCTAAAAACACCATAAAACAACGAAAATTATGAAAAGAGCATTGAAATAAGCTTAAAACACTCAAAAACACATGACAAGGCTAAAAACACCACAAAAGAACCTGAAATAACTCGAAAATTGTGAAAAGAACATTGAAGTGAGCTTAAAACTCTCAAAAACAATTGAAAAGGTTAGAAACACCATAAAAACATCTCAAGACACTTGAAAAGGATAGCAATAGCATAAAAACAACTCAATTAACTTCAAAGCGCACAAAAACGAATGGAAAGTGGAAAAACACCACAAAACAATCTCAAATAACTTGAAAACTAAAGAAACAACGAAAAGAGCCTTGATATGAGCTCAAAACACTCAAAAACACAAATAGGGTTAAAAACACCACAAAACAACGCCAAATAACATTAAAACATAAGAAACAATGACAATAGCCTTTGAATGACCTTAAACACTCAAAAATACTTGAAAAGGCTAATAACACCATAAAATAACCTCAAATAACTTGAAAATTGTGAAAAGAGCATTGAAATGAGCTTAAGACAATTAAAAACACTTTAAAAGGCTAAAAACACCATAAGAACAATTCCATTCAATTCATAACGCACAAAAACGAATGAAAACTAGAAAAAAACACCATAAAACAACCTCAAATAACTTGAAAACTCAAGAAACAACGAAAAGAGCCTTGAAATGAGCTCAAAACACTCAAAAACACATGAAAGGGTTAAAAACACCACAAAACAACTTCAAATAACATTAAATCACAAAAACTAACGAAAACAACCTCTAAATGACCTCAAAACACTCAAAAACATATTAAAAGGCTAAAAACAACCTCAAATAACTCGAAAATTGTGAAAAGAGCATTGAAATAAGCTTAAAACATTAAAAAACACTTGAAAAGGCTAAAAAGATCATAAAACAACCTCAAATAACTTGAAAATTCTGAAATGACCGTTGAAATGAGCTTAAAACACTTAAAAACACTTGAAAAGGCTAAAAACACCATAAAAACAACTCAAAACACTGGAAAAGGATAAAAAGACCATAAGAACATCTCCATTAACTTCAAAACGCACAAAAACAAATGAAAACTGGAAAAAAACACGATTAAACAACCTCAAATAACTTGAAAACTCAAGAAACAACGAAAAGAGTCATGAAATGAGCTCAAAACACTCAAAAACATATGAAAGGGCTAAAAACACCACAAAACAACCTCAAATAACTTGAAAACACAAGAAACAACGAAAACAGCCTTTAAATGACCTTAAAACACTTAAAACACATGAAAAGGCTAAAACCACCAAGAAACAACCTTAAATTACTTGAAAATTTTGAAAAGAGCATTGAAATGAGCTAAAAACACTGAAAAAAACTTGAAAAGGATAAAAATAACTCCATTCACTTCAAAAAGCAAAAAAACGAATGAAAAGTGGTATAAACACCATAAAACAACCTCGAATAAGTTTAAATGACCTTAAAACACAAGAAACAATGAAAACAGCCTTTAAATGACATTAAAACACTCATAAAAACATGAAAAGGCTAAAAACACCACAAAACAACCTCAAATAATTTTAAATGACCATAAAACCCAAGAAACAATAAAAACAGCTTTTAAATGACCTTTAAACACTCAAAAACAAGTGAAAAGGCTAAAAACACCATAAAACAACCTCAAATAATTCGAAAATTGTGAAAAGAGCATTAAATTGTGCTTAAAACACTCAAAAAGGCTAAAAACACCATAAAAACAACTAAAACCACTTGAAAAGGCTAAAAATAGCATAAGAACAACTCCATCTACTTCAAAAAAAAAAAAAAACGAATAAAAAGTGATTAAAACACGATAAAACAATCACAAATATCTTGAAAAGTCATGAAAGAACGAAAAGAGCCTTGAAATGACCTCAAAACATAGAAAAAATCCATAAAACAATCTCATGTAACTTCAAAACACAAGAAACAACGAAAACAGCCTTTAAATTACCTTAAAACATGAAAATAATGAGCTCATGAAAATAATGAGCCTTGAAATAGCTCAACACACTCAACAAGGCATGAAAGGGCTAAAAACATCACAAAACAACCTCAAATAACATGAAAACTCAAGAAACAACGAAAAGAACCTTAAAACGACCTCAAAACATTCAAAAACACATGAAAAGGCTAAAAAGACCATAAAACAACCTTAAATAACTCGAAAATTGTGAAAAATAAATACCGAATTATCGAATCGGATCGGATCGAAATCAGTCAAACCGTACCATATCGGCCAAGAACCGATGATATTGATACTGGATGAAAAATTGTAATAAGAAGAATCCAAAAATCAGTAGAAAATGGGAAATTATTTTTAAAGAACTATCTCGTTGTATCAGATGGGACCAACAGAGTTAACATTATTGGTTTTGTTGTTTCAATACTAATTAATTATGTTACTTGATGATTTGGAGTGAAATCTTGAAAAAGATGTAAGTTTCATAAGATTATATTTTATTCATTTTCAATATTAATTAAAATATAAAGATCCTTTTCAGAGAAAAAAGAAGCAAATATCAAAAGAATGAGCCACACAAGTTAAGTATCTCAATATCAATATATCACAACAACATATACCATGTCAGTTCACATGGCATGAATCACAGCTTACAGGTTGTTTGATGCTGATATTAGGAATCAAATGTAATCTGGAAACATAATAAAGAAGGAGACTTCACATGTAAATCTACACCGATCTTCTTTGCTACTGTACTAAAACTGGCACCGATAATGTTACAATGACGTGGATCCAATAATAAATCAATCAAAAATTTGTGCTTCTTATTTTGAATTATTGTTTGTTATTGTTGGTTTAAGTGTTTTGAGAGCAAATCCAATGCATATGGTAAATAGATTGTTATAGACAAATAATAACAAGAAGTCCAAATAACTCACTCCAATAGGCTTCAAACGTTAAGCAAAATTATAGATTTTGCTATATAGTTGTTATATATAACAATGAAAATGACTTTTGTCAGTTTTTTAACAACTCATTATTTTGGAAAAAAAACCCAACCATAAAAAAAAAAAAAAAAAAAAAAACACCATGTGGCATTTTTGTGACCATTGATCAAATAACAATACTATAATATAAAATGGGATCATTGGAACAATATTATCAAAAAATATAACAATTAAACACTATTCATCTTCATAATATAGCTATGGCTACACAAAAATAGCATGTCCAATTCGACATGCTCTATTCCTTATTTTTGCTTTTATCCCTATTAATCATTCATGTTTGTTATTTGCATGGCCTATATTAGTTATTAGTAATATAATGTAGCTACAATCCTTTATTTTTTAAGGGAAAAAAGAGAATACGGGTCATAACATAGGTACATTAAACGATATGTTATCTATTTTTATTTTTTTTAAGAGAAAAAGGAATATGGGTCATTTTTGCTTTTTTTTTTTCATTAAACGGGTGTCTAATGAAAAATAAAAGGCTGAGATTAAACGATAAAAAATAAATTATTAAGATTTAAAGATAATATTCTAATCTCAATCCTTGATTTATGTTATTTTAATCTCAATCATTCATTTATTATTAGACACACCTGTGTCATGACATACACTCCCTAACTCCTTTTTATAATTGTCATCTATTTCTTTCTTTCTTGATATTAATTTGTGTGTTGGGTATTGACACATCTTGTTAATATTTTATGGGTTGGATATGTATCGAAGGAACAAATAAAATTGGATTTTCCGTACCGAAAAGACCAAATCGAAAATTTGGGACACGACGGGACAAAATTTTTAAGGAATCGAAAAAGTCAGGACAGGACAGGAAACGGTCCAATATGGGACCGTCCCGTACCATGCTCACCTCTAGTGTAAATTACGTACTTCAACCTAATACATGTTACGGGACGATCAAATGTGATTTGATATGAAAACGAAACTTATATTCATGCATATAGAATAATATAAAATACGTATATGTTGTAATTATTATGCGACAAAGAAATTATTACTCTATCCGAAATTAATACTCCAACATTGTACATCATCACAGCCAGCGACGGACCACAACAACTACTAAAGAAGGGGTGATAGTAAGAGTCGATACAACGAATTAACTATAGAAGATGTTTGATCTCTTAGCAAAAAAAACAAATCACATATAAACGAGTTAAGAGAGAGCAATGACAAATCTATATGAAATCATTGCCTAAGAAAGGTTACAACATATATATATTATACTATTCTCTATGTATGAATACAAATCTCGTTTTCATATCAATCACGTCTGATCGTCCCGCAACATGTAATAGTGTAACGCTCCGACCAAATCCTTGCTATTGGATCGTCATCAAGAACCGCTCGTCATATTTTTAACTATTCTCTACGTATGAATACAAATCTCATTTTCATATCAATCACGTCTGATCGTCCCGCAACATGTATTAGTGTAACGCTCCGACCAAATCCTTGCTATCGGATCGTCACCAAGAACCGCTCGTCAAGCTGACAAATGACCCCACAGACCAACACTAATCATTTCAGTGCGCTTTAACCTCACTCACGCACGTCTTGAGAAACTTCCCAGGAGGTCACCCATCGCAGCATTACTCCACGTTAAGCACGCTTAACTGCGGAGTTTTAAAGTTATGGACTACCGAAAAGGAAGGTACACCTTGTTGGTATAGGTAGTACTATCAAACCATTTAAGCATTTCCTTGGGGTATTACATACACTCCCACTTAAAGAACGCAACGTCCTCGTTGCAACTTCAAGCACGACACACAGCCCCCAGAACCTTCCCCCACTAGGTGGCTAACCTGGACCTCTTAGTCACAGGTCTAGTACGCGGTCGCAGGGTTGCTCTGATACTATACTGTAAGAACGCAACGTCCTCGTTGCCACTTCAAGCACGACACGCAGCCCTAGAACCTTCCCCCGCTAGGCGGCTAACCTGGACTTCTTGTCCAAAGGTCTAACACGCGGTCGCAGGATTGCTCTGATACCATACTGTAACGCCCCGCTGACGACTGGCCCCACAGACCAACACTAGTCCTTTCAATGCGCTTTGTCCTCACTCGCACACGCCCTGAGAAACTTCCCAGGAAGTCACCCATCCCAACATTACTCCACGTTAAGCACACTTAACTACGGAGTTTTAAAGTGATAGACTACCGAAAAAGAAAGGTGCACCTTGTTGGTATAGATAATACTGTTAAACTATTTAAGCATTTCCTTGGGGTATTACAATTAGATTGAAGTATGTAGGTTACACAAACATTAATATTTCATGATATTTCATTGCTTTAAATATGAGGGGGGGGGGGGGCACCACCAGCCTCCCGAGGTTTCGCCCTTGATCACGATTCTCTGGAATCCAGATAGAAAGAGTAATTCCTCCATCCCATGATATTAATAATATTTTTTATTTGTGTCGTTTTAACATATATATATATATACAATACATCATATTTAATAATTTTTTCACATAAAAACAACCAAAATAATCAACATCTGTTACAGTATATACCAATCTCCTCTCACAACTGTTACCGTAAACCTCACTATCACATACAAATTATTCATCCTTCATCAAATTCCACTAAAATTTAACACACACATAAATCCGTGTGCTAGGTCAATCGATTATCTATATTGTGAGATGGAGGGAGTACGTGATTGATTTAATAGTATTTCATTTATAACCAGTGTTTACGGTGTCTCTATCGTGAATGACGTTTTGGGAAGAATAAGATGTACTATATAACACTCTCCCTGTCCCATAAAAATTATAACGGTTTGATTTGATATAGGATTTATGTGTGAGTTGATTTTATTATTTTTGATGTTTTTATCCTTATGGTTATGTGAGGGAGAGAAGTGAAAAAAGAAGAAGAAGAAGAACAAAATAATGAGATGAATTGATGTGATATGAAATAAAAAACAAAGATATTTTGATATTTTTATTAAAAAAATTACTTAAGAAAATGTTATAACTATTAGGGAAATCACCCAAAAATACAAAAAACATGGAAAAAAAAACCCAGAAAGATACACACAGGATCTTTATTCCAAAAACATACAAAATAACAAAAAAAAAATGCCGTGCATCACCTTCTTCATCCAAAAACTCCCCGATGCTCTGAATTCATTCATCCCAAAACAACAACAAAAAAAATCCTAATTTCATCCAATTCAATCTAAACCGACAACAAAGAAATCATCGTCCATTCGTCAATTCGTGCTCAGATTGTAAACCTGGATTGAAGCCCCTCTGCATTAGGATATGTCGCTTTATTTTTGTTAATTTCTGGTTTGTCACACTACTTTCAACAAATGAATAGTTAGAAAATGAATTATGAATCGAAATTTGAATCCAAATAGATCATTATTCGTAAAATTGATGAGTGTTTATGTTTTGAATCCAAATATGTTTGCATGAAATAAAAGAATGAAAAAGTGTTTCGATTTTCTGATTTGGGCTTAATTTAGTATGAAACCATAATTCATAAATTATTTTTTGGTTTTTAGTTGTTCTAAATTATATACTGGAATATATGGAGATATTAGTAATACAGACGCTATGCTTTCCATAACAATGACGCTCTGTTTGAATAATACAAAGACGCTCTATTTATCGAAAAACTAAGACGCTCTGTTTTTATTTCGTATTAGAATTGAAAAAAATAGACAATGTACGCTCTGTTTTGATATACTTATTGTAAATGAAATCAATAGGCAACCTGCACTATATTTTGAGAACAAAGGCACTCTATTTGGATTGATTGCTAAAATTAATCCTATTTGTCACTGTTTATGAACACATAAGCGCCTCTTTTATTGAAACTGTATATTCACTAACTTTACATTCAACCATATTTTATAACAGTTCAAATGGCGTGACAATACAGAAGCAATTTAGGACCAGTTGTGAAACGTACTAAAAATGAGATTAGATTGTTAGACTAACACAGAACGAAGTTGCAAAAGATCCCTTTCTGGTATTTGTTCAAGGCCATCCTGGATGGAAAGTTGACAATAGAAAAGTGTCCAAAGAGTAATATATGTGTAACGCCACGACTTTCCACGTAGGAAGACACGTGAGCGTTATGCCGTCACGGACCCGGTCCGTGACAAGGCTAACAACCGAATGGGTTTTAGGAGTACAGAAGTCAAGGAAAACACAAACAGTACTATAGTCATAACTTACAGTTCCAAATACCTGTTTAGTTACAACACTTAAAGCGAAAGCTATGCAGATCATTTATTACATTTAAACAATATTGACAACTGATCTGCCATAATATCCAAAGTCCGTGGACACATCTAAATATAATCAAGCTCTCTCTAAGAGCCTTCAGGTGCTGCTTGGGGCATACCTGCAATAGAAAAACATAACCGTGAGCTAATGAAGCTCAGCAACCTCTGGACATGTTGGTAGCCGGAAAACATCGTCGGAATCTCTGGTTTCGTCGGAAAGTTATTATTTCATGGTATTCTCGGTTTATGCGTGTCATCCTTGCGCATGGCTATGCTAATCTTCTCTGCATCGTTCTAGCTTATCAAACCATCCTTGATGAACGTCGGGAAGGTAGCAGCGGTGTCCAAGATGGTGTCGTGAGGCACAAGGTGACAGAAAGAAACCCCCGTGCGCAGCATGCCTTCCCTCGTCGCTATCATGGCCGGCTGTAAATGCTCAGGTGTGTTTGTCTCTTCCTTGCATGACACGACCATGACGATGAGCATCTTGTGGTTGCCGGATGATGGTGGCGCGGCAGTTCAAGGTGGCAAGTTGGCTGGACAAAACGGTGCGAAGAAGGAAAAGAATCTCGCGTGGCTTCGATGCAGCTCCCCCTTGCTTATGTTAACATTTCCAGCATATGACAATGATGAAGTGTGGTGGGTGAGACGCTGGTGGCGGTGGGTGGTGTTGGTGGAGGCGGTTGGTGCGGGTGCATGGTGACGAGGTGGCCGGTGGAAGGTGAGTGCGGGGTGAGAAGAAGAAAGGGGAATAGAAAGTGGAGGGAAATGGTTTTAAATTTATTTGATCCCTCGTTATATTTTCGTCAGTCTATTTTTATCCCAGTTTCGTAATATTAATCTTCCGTTAATTAATTCGTATCGATTTAATTATACCAAAAGCATTAATATCGTATTCCTTTTAACGATATAACTTTCTGAGATTAAAAATCGTTACATTATAATATTATAACGTTGATTCGTTCGTTATAAATAAACATGCGATCATAACGTCTCTCGATAATTAATCGTTGTCGATTTAATTATCCCAAATATTTCATAATAATATTTCGTTCAATGATCTTCAATTTTCAGGCTTAAACTTGTGTCTCAAATGCATAATAACTTTAACGATGTAACGTTCATCGTTCTTAAATTTTATTTATGCGTTCATCGCATACGCTTCGTACGTATATTTTTAATCCAATATATATATTTAAATCCGATAAATTTTTGGGTTATTACAATATGCGTTCGACAAATCATATCAGAATACAACAAAGGCGAGTTGACATTCATATTCGGAGGTCATGAATTCCGCCTGGAGGAGATGGACAGGAAATCGATTTTCAATATAGTTGATGACGAAAAGAACATAGATGATGAAGTGCTATTAGACATAGTAAAGGATTCCGAATTCTTGCAACGAAGGTTTCCAAATCAAAACCAAGGAGACAGAAAAGACAAGGAGTTGACAACTAAGAAGATTTAAGATACACTCATAACAGCATCGAGAGGGACTGAAGTGCATGATTACGAGGACACAGTCCGACTTTTCATGCTGTACATTCTGAACACGCTCTTCGTAACCAAGTCGAAGCCGTCTTTGAATCGGGGTTACTGTAACTTTGTAGCAGATATGGATCAAATGTGTGATTACAACTAGACATCATTTTTTTTTTTTCAAAAATTGACAAAGGCGCTCGAAGAAAATGTTTCGATATCGGAAAAGGTCACTGGATGTGACTTAATGATACCTGTAAGTAATTTTACTATGTCACACTGTTTGTTTTCCAATATGCGCTCTGTTTATGGTTCATGGACCAAAAATAACTCATGGTGCTTTGTTTTAGTAAAGAAGGTGCTCTGTTTTATAGATATTGGCAAATTGACAACATGCACTCTGTTTATATTATTATAGGCGCTCTATTATTTGATAAACCTTGTTCTCAATGTACTTGCTTTTCTTTTTTTAATTTAAATGACAGTATTGGTTTATGGAGAAGACGAATGTGATAGATCCACTTGAAAAAAACAAGGATGAAATAGTTCCGAGATATGCAAGGTGGAATTTGAAAGATCTACCTAAAGACATAAATGCCGCCGCGTCTATTTTTGAAGAAGAAAAGGTAATAAAAATTGGGATTTATTCTAGTGTTATCATTTGATATCGAGCAATATGAACTAACATTTGTGATTTCGAAATAACAGTTGATACTGGATCCGTTGAGCCCAACGAAGCATTAAAGGGGAGAACATGGCTTGGGAGTTGCTGCCATCGAATGGCATGAAGATGAACACGAAGATTCCAACAAAAAAACTCAAAGTCAAGGACCAAATGCCCAAGATTTTGAGTTTAGAACAAGAAGGGATGGTGCCAGCTTCAGTCAATCCACTAAAAGGAGCTGCAACAGTCAAAACAATGAAGACGACATTTCATCATCTAATCAATTGATAAAGCAAATTAAACCAAGCAAAGTAACGCTGTTGAACAAACAACTACAAGAAGCTAGAATGGAAATTACTTCATTGAGGGAGAGATGTATGAAAGCCATAAAACAAATTCATTTGCTTGAGCAATAGGTAAATTGCTTGCACAATAGATATTAACTTCTCTTTTCATTTAAGTCATCATTTTTTTTAAACCAACTCTTTTATTTTGCTTGTTAGGTTGAAGATGCAAATAAACTGATAGAAATGGAAAAGGAAAAAAGCGAAAGAGCAATACAAGGGATGAATTTGGCTGAAAAAAGTGAAATGTTTTTTTTTTCTTCTAGCGTTCTGTTTATAATAAACCGACGCTCCGTTTTGTTCAGGTTTGTTTAACACATCTAACACGCTTTGTATTTGTCTTAGGTATATTCATTGGAAGAAAAGAATCAAAAAACAACACATGAGTTGAATGCAGCTGAAAAAAAGGTAACCAATATTCAATTAATCAAGGCGCTCAGTTTAATTATTACTGACGGTCTGTTTCTTGTTGTTATGTTTTTTACTTAGTTAACGATTTATAAAATCATTGTATTTTTTTTTTTTTTGTAGATACTCTGATTGGAAGTACAATTAGCCTGTCAACGACTAAATAAAAATGAATGATTCAAAACACTTTAATGACTGATGTAACACTTATTGAGGAGTTGAGGAAACAAATTCTTGAAATGAAACAAGAAGTAGAGAGAACAAAAATATTGCTTGATAAAGAGACATCAACAAATGAGACATTGAGACGAGAGCTAAAAAACAACAGAGATTTGATATTGAAGGCTTCAGTCGAGCAAGAAAGATTGCACGGAATCATTCGTCCCAAGGATGAAGAGAAGATTAAGCTGTGAGACGAGCTTGAAAAAGAAAAGAAGATAACTGAGGACTACAAGGCACTGTTCGACAGCAAATGAAATCAAAAAAGAGGAAGCAAAACAGGACGACATTTTGTATGTAAGTGACAATGATGAAATCTTACAGTCGGACGAAGAAGAAGTCAACCAAGATAAAACCGATAAGAAGAAGCCGAAGAAAAAACAGGACGTACACTGTCTTCCATGGTAATGCGGCTCAAAGATAAAGAAAAACAACCAACAAAAAGGTTGAGTAATTACACTTATGGTTCATCTAAAAAGACCAAGACTTCTCTAGACGTTTTATCCTATTTTTCGGACAACGTACGACAGAAATGGAATAAAATAAAGTCAAGCCTGCCTAATATAATTAAATCTAATTACGAATTATATTATTATTCATTTATTGTTTAATTTTCATATCTGTTTGCCTCTGATGTCATAACCAAGCAAATATAATTAAATGAATAATGTTTGTTACAAGGGAATGTAACAGAGCGATTGTTGTGTGTTAAACGGAGCGCCTCTGTCACAATCAAAACAGAGCACCATATGTAACATAAACAGAGCGCCTGTTTCAACAAAATAGAGCGACAATGTTAGACATCATATATCTTTCAAAGATGACATAAATGATTTCCTAATTGATAAAATACTCTAACCATTATTACATTATAGACACTTGATCATTGTTATAAGAGATCCGATCAGAGGTGCTGCATATGCCGATATGGACGACATAAAGCGAGTAGGTAATGATGATGCTTTATCTAATTCCGCTATCAAAGCATATGTGACGTTGATGCTACAAAAGGTAAAATACAAAGATCAAGTAGTCGTGTACATTACAGACTGTTGGATAAGTGAAAAGTTGTGTGATATGTTTGATTTCATATACATTTCAATTCTGCAATCTCATCTCCTTTTCTACATATAATGCAGCAAATGATTTCAAAACCAAAAAAAATTATCGATAAATGGATACATATGATAACGAGAACATGTTGGTGGCACCTGTTCCTAATTAACACCACCGGAGGTGCACCTAAGAGTTCAACAGCGTTCTATTGGACATTATTTTTTTATTTTTTTTTTGTGACGAGGGTGTCCGGGCCAGCTCACGCGCACCTCGACTAATCCCCCGGACACTAACAAGGTGTCCCCCCCCCCCACCAGCATCGGGTAAAGCTTTGACCGAAGTCAACGGACGTGGCCAACATGGATTTTGAGGCTGGTGGGATTCAAACCCAAGACTTTCAAGAAGAAGGTTGAGTCGAACACCAGTAGACCAACCCAGGTTGGTTTTCTATTGGACATTATTGGCATTCGATAACGACAACAAACAAGTGGATACATCACAATTCAAAAAGACAAAAAGCGGCGTATATAAGGGATGTCCAACTATTTGTAAGACCCCACAATCAGTTAAATTTTATCTCTTACATATTATATTTATAGTTTCATTCAAGCATAAACATGTTGTAATATATGTTGTTAAACATGTAGGCGGATTATGTTCAAGGATTCTCAATGAGATCGTGGGAGAATATGACACATAACAGACTGGAGACGAAAAACTAATCATCATCAGGAATACGTCATCTCAAGAAAACCTAGACTGCAGCGTCTACGTATGTCATTGGATTGAATTGATCACAAATGGAGTAGAAATATCGAACTCATCAACGTTGGAAGAAATCCGTCGTTATAGGTCCAAAATAGTGTCGACTTTAATAGAGAAATTTGATTTATCTCAAGAATGATGTACCAAACTGAAATGCCCATATGCTCTTGTATGATACAATGTCTTATATTCAAATTTGAGAGTTATTTTTCTTTGTGCATCGCACAATGTTAATCGTTATTGTTTCTATAATGTTTTTCTGTGAAAAATGTGCCTGTTCAATGTTTAAGTGTGTCATAACTATAAAGAAACAAACGCTCTGTTTCAAATTACAATGGCATACTATTTAAATAAAACAGAGTGACAGGTCAATTAGAAACAGAGCGTCTGATCTCTAAAAAATAATTCTCCAATTTATTTCAAAAATGAAACAGCAAAACAGATAAAAAAAACCACATTTTATATATAATAGAATTTAAAACAAGATTGGTTACATATATACAAACGAGAATAACATGGAATAAAGAAACGAAACAACACAAAATCACTATATTGCCTCTCAACACGTCTTCCTGCTGTGGTGACCAAACTTGTTGCACCTAGTACACTTAATAGCCCTTGTCTCCTCGTCACCCAATAAAATATGGCATTTTTTCGGCCTTCCAGGTTACCTACCTGCATTGGGTGGACCGATTTCAACATCTATGATTATTGCAATTTAATCGACATCGATAAACGAATGGGATATATGATAGCCTCGTAAACTCTTCTTGTAACTTTCAACAAAGAAATAAGGATCGATCTTACTGCTTAACGGTAAGGAAAACTTTCCAATCACACACACCGCATGCAAATAGGGAAAGCCATTTTTTTGTCACATACGACATGAGAAAATTCTTTCTCTTACATTAACTGAAGTTGTAGGTACAGACATCACCTCAAAAAGCAGCTCTGATGATTTTTGACAGCATAAGTACGGGAATTCTCGAATAAGTCATTCAGGGTGTCAAGTATCCTTGGGCATAACACGCCATTCCATTCTTCAATATTTTTTTGGCTATTATTGAACCATTCCATCAACTTGACACGGATCTGCTCCACCAAGTGAGTGATCGATAATTTCCTCACGCCCAAAAGCCAAGCATTGAACGATTCTGTAGCATTCGTCGTCATCTCCCCATAACAACACCCAACAACAAAACTAATTGCCCACCTTTCATATGGAATTAGAGTTTCCAAAAATTCTCCATCTAGTCTGCCTCTTTTTTTCTAAAACTCCTCCATCTTCTTATTAAAATCTGTCATCGTTGAGGCATATGCACATCTCTCGAAGAGTCCAATGATATAATCCTTGTATAATGTTGGCATATTAGTACCTTTGTATTTTACCTTATGATTATCCTTGAGATGACGAAGACAAAAGGAAAGTGGATAATCCGCAAAGACTTCAGGAAATGATTGCAAAAGACCCAGATTACAATGTGATACAAAATTGATCTTTCGATCAACAAGAATAACTTGTCGAAGCTCTGAAAGGAACCAATGTTTACTTGAATACGTCTCTTTATCAACCACAGCAAATCCCAAAAAAAAAAAAAAGAAGAAAAAGTCCTTTTTTATTAAAAAACAAAACACAAACAATAAAAACGGGGAACAATAAACAAACGGAGCATCTGTATTAAACAAACAGAGCATCTGTTTTAAACATACAGAGCACATGCATTAAACAAACAAAGCGTCTGTATCAAAATTATAGAATCAATAATTTTTTTTTCCAAGGAAAAGCATACCCCTATTAGCATCCTTCCCCGTTGTTTCTAATATGACTCTATTGAAATCACCCTTCTGGAATATGCAGTCGAGAAAAAGCAACGGTGTACAATGATTGAATCCAATGATCGAAGCATGAAAGAAATAAAGAGTCTGGAAAAACGATTTGTACTATTATCAACATCCAGCATAATACAACTTTCAGGATTTGTTCTTCCCAAAGCTTCAACATACGGCTTCAGTTTTACAAACGACTTGGTCCAATCTCCGCCAACGATCGTCTTTGCCTTTTAAAGGACTCTTCACGATTTCATATACGGTAAATCCAATCCATAATTGGATTGTAAATGATTGCTCACCTAGTTGCTGCCAACATGAAGATCCCGATGAACCATTTTTGTAACAACCTCGACAATCTATTCTGACATTACAGCCTTCACAGATCGCTCAAGAAAAAGTAATTATCCATACGTGTGAGTATTATTCAGCTTTCTGATGTAAAAGCATTTATTGTATGCACACAACGAGGCCTTAACGAACCATTCACAATCATTCTCTTTGAAAGTACAAACCGCATAAACCCTCTCCTTCTCATTCCTCTTTATAATATATCGAAATCTGAACTCAATTGTATATAGCGCAAAAGATTTTCTAAAATGTTGTACACCACCATGGAAAGCCTGGCCTACGTTCGGAATAATATTAGACCAGTGCGAAGAACACAATGTTTGTTGCATATTGCTCGATGTACTGCCTTCCAATTGAAGCAATGATTCAGGCACAACATTACCAAAAAAACATCATTGAGTATATCCTGATCAACAAAATATTGAGTACCCATAGCGGAGGATTCCAACAAACCAGATTCAATAAGGCGCCCTGTTTCAAATAACTGATGCTTTATTTGATTCAACGAAACACAATAATTGGTCTGTCGCTCTGTTTCATACAAATGTCGCTCTGTTTGACTATCACGATCAGAAAAAAAATTATAACCACGAATCTTTAACACATTGCTATTACACTCGATAATTATATTAATTTTACCTTAACCAAGACATTTTGACACATCAAACAACGTCGTGAAGTCCTCCTGATCCCTCAATAAGCATCGCTCACGTTCGCGGATCGAATAAAACCAATTCAATTCATGTTCGGATGCGATTTGGAACCGATCTCGTACCTTATCAATAAAATCTTCAAAACCGAAATTTGAATCACAAACAAACGATCTCGAAATCACATCAAACCTACAAATCAAAATCCTCTCCTTCTCCATCAAAAAATATGATCCGAAGATGATGCCAATGATCGTTGATGCCAATGCGATCAGGAATGAAGCTTGAATGAGAAAAATGATGAAAAACGATGAGGGAGATTGTGAGAAAGGATCCGCATAATGTAACAAAAACAATGAATGAAAGAGCGATGACGGTTATGAAAGTGAAAGCGCAGTTTTGAAGAATTTTGAAAAGTTATATGTTTGTGAAAATATTTTTACGTATGTATCTTTTTGTGATTATTTTTAAAAAATATATATTAGGATCAAATTTTTTATAATTTTTATATGATATATAAAAATAATAAGGATCGAAATTTTATGGACCGAAGGAAGTAATATTGATATGGTAATCACTATCTGAATCAATGGACAAAAGCAAAAACGTCTCAAGGAGATTAAATTTTCGACTATTGATGAATACAAGGGCAAGGATCGATGGAAAGATGACAACGTAGTGTGACAATGATGTAATCGTGCACATTTCTATCACTTGATTGGTTGAATTTAATTTACTTAATTAAAAAAACTTTTATGAGGGTGAAATATTTTATCTATATGAGTTTCAATCATATATGAATACCTAATTAGTTTCATGATACTCCTTCCGTTATTTTGTATTATTTTTTACGTATGAATATAAATTTCGTTTTCATATCAAATCATATCTGATCGTCCCGCAAGATGTATTAGGTTGAAATACGTAAGGTGCACAAACATTGATATTTCATGATAAATTTATAAAAAATAACATTTGATCGTCGTTGTACGTGTGTCAAATTTTACATCGATACGCGTACAAAATCAAAATATTATAATTTTTTTGGGACAGAAAAAATATATTAAAATATCTCATCAAATTTTGATTTTTATTTTAATATTTAATAATTTAAAATATTCATATTATTCTCATTTTAACCTAATCACATCTTTTCTAAATTAACCCAACGCACATTTTCAACTCAAATCAAACATAACTCTAACCAATCCACTCATCTTCTTCCCAAATAATCATCAATCCATCGATCCCCAACCCATAGCCCCAATCCATTCAACTCACGATTTCATTATCTAAAACAATTTTATTCATTAAATTGCATCAATTTTGTTCACAGCCTCAAATTCCCCTCTCTCACCGACCTCTTGCTCCCCGATCTTCCTAACTTGAGGTTGAATTCCATTAAAAAAAATAAAAAAGCACGTCGAATGTCACTCTTGAATCCAAGAAGTGCGAGACATAATGGGAACAGATTTACGCACAAGCAGAGGTCGACGTCGTCGCATGGTCGAAGTATAAAGTTCAAGTTGTTCTTTTCTTTACATTGGTTAGTAGGAGGATTAGTCTTTTCCTGAATGATATAATCCTTGTTTTGGATTTGGGATCGTAGAGGTTCCATAACACTAGAGATCAGCGACACATTACGATTTTTTCGTTCACATTGTCTCCGTTAGTTTTTCATGCTCTTATTGTTTGTACGGGTGCATATATGAATGCACTGCACTACTATACACATACTTATATGAAATCGATTTCTCATTGCTCTTCTATTGTCCTGAAATTAAATTCATTAGAAATAACATTTTATCATATTGTGGTTTCGATCAATATGTATTGGGTTATGGTCTCTATGCTTCTCTTAAGCTGATGTCACTGTTAGTGAGTTCTTATCCATCATATAAAATAATCGATTTTGCCGTAATTTTTTGCATAACTTGTGTCTAAGAACCTCGATATGATCGAAAAAATGACAAAGGAGGCATTTTGTGTGAATTATTTCTTTGTATTTATGAACCGCTTCTTGTATTTACAAACTACTTATTCTTCATATGTGAGTTGTTTCTTTATATTTTATAAATTGCTTATTTATTATGTGTTGAATTGTTTCATTTTGTTTATGAAATACTTATTATATTTTATCAAATGTTTTTTTATTATGTGTGAACTGTTTCTTTTTGTTTATAAACTGCTTTTTTTTATGTATAAACTGCTTGTTTATATTTGTGAATTGCTTCTTTTTATTTATGAACCGTGTGATTTTGTATTGATATAATATTTGTTTGCTTTTGTTTGAAGATTTGAAAGCTGTAAAAATTGGTTGTGGTGTCATTAATGAACCACATGAAGGATCGTTCTCAAATGTCCAACTTGTGAAAAAAAGGGATTGTGAGTTGTGGAAGGAAGAAGAGATATTTGTTTGACCGAGTTGTCCCCGTAAAACGAGACAAATGAAATGATGCTATGTACACTGTAGAAGTAAGAAGCAATCCAAGATCAACCATTCCTTACTGCAAAGCCCAAATGTTCAATCCGTACTATTTCTTTACTCATAACCTCAATATTGTCAGCCTTATTGCGTTTCTCTGGATCAGTCTTATTACATTTCTATCTGAATCAATCTTACTGTATCCCTCTGAACCAGTCTTATTATGCATCTATTGTAGGTTTATTTTTCTAACAGACCAGTCTCAACCTTGGTATATGTTGGGACATTCTAAGACTAGAGTTTGTTTATCAGTCAATTTTATACATCATGGGTTTGACTCAACATATATAAACCATGAACTGTCTTATTATCAACCATGAACTGCATTATCGATGAACTGTCTTTCCTTACAAAATGAAATGCATAGTCTCCATTAAGTAACAAAATACATCACTTGAATAACGACAAAATACATCATTTGAACACGTAAACCATCACCTAAGATAAAAAAGTACAATCATGAACCATTGCAATCCTTCAATCTCCTTATACATCACTTGAATAACAAAGCCACAGCTCCGACAATCGATAAAGTAACAACAGCCATCTTGAAAAGACCAACAACCACCTCCAATATCTTCACCCTTTCCCTAATTCCTAAGCATTCACAACGACAACCCACTTGTACACCTCAAGTCGAAGTACCATTCCTTGTTTTCACAACATCAACGTCTCCGTTTAACGCAGCAATCACACCATTGAGTTTACACCAAGCAAAAAATCTACAATCGTCACATTTGAAGTATAATTTTCCCCTTGAGCTCCATGTAGATTGCACGATGCGTATCGGAAGAACCTTCCTGCAACTAAAAAATTGAGGGATGATTATCGATGCTGAACCTATCCCAACAGTTACGTTAAATTCAATCGAGCTGGGCATCGTGAATTTGACCAAACCGAAAGGAAGACGATGATAATACGGTTCCCTTGTAAAGTGATCTAATTTTCAGCAAATCCACCTCCAACACCGACGCTTAAACTCGATGAATTGTATCTCAAAAAATATGAGCTGCATCAAATGAAACTGTGCATTGAGTCTCATGAAATTATGAAATGCATCAAATTCGTGTGGACTACATAATGAAATTTTATAAACTATCATTATAGACGATGTGTACTTTCACTTTTCAAATTCTATATTGCTATTTCAATATCTGTTTACTATTAACCCAAAGTGAAAAAATGGATCTGAAGCATCAATATTTTGTCCCTAAAATATTCCATCTCAGATTTGAAATAAAAACTATCCAAAACACAAATTGGTAAGCCTCACCCGTGAACTGATTCTTAGTTCACACAAATGGCCTTATCGAAAGCATGAAAGCTATTGATTTGAAGAAAACAATGTCCCAAAATCAACCTCCAAAAAACATCTTTAATATTTAAATCAACCTTCAAATAACAAACGTCTCATAATCGACCCTCATTACACCATCAAATCGAAAAGCACATTTCAAAACGAAAATGAAAATGTGACAAATAGAGCCACTAACACACGACTCAATCATACACAATGAACAACAATATTTGATTATGTCAAGTAACGAGTCAAATCGAAAGAAAAGACTATGGATTTTGATAAAATTGATGAGCTGATTTTTATAATTTATTGTTGTGGAATAATGTAAGAGATTTGATGAGAGATTTCATCAAAAGAGAGTAATTATGGAAGTGAGAGAGTTGATGAGAGATTTGGTAAGAGATTTGGCATTCATGATGATGACCGAAGGCAATTGGGAGTGTGAACAATAATTGTGAGGAGGGACATTTAGGTTAGGGCTAATTAGGACATTTATTCTTCATTAGATACTAAAAGTGATAATAAATTCTAAATGAGTACCTGAATATAGAATTAAAGCTTTTAGGTACTATATCGTAAAGTGAACTTGGTTTGGTTTTATTAATACACTTTTTCGTTTTATAATAATCATCTCATCAATCAAACATCATATTTTTTAAAAATAATTTTATTAATTTATCCATAAAAAGTAACAATAAATTACAACTTTTCGTCCCAAAAGTTAATAAATTTAGTGTGTGTTTTGATGATTATGTTCTCGAGCATTAATAAGTCGGAAAGAGAGATTATCAAAAAGGGTGTTGTCGATATGATCTGTAGGGTGAGAGGTGATGTATGGCACGTTTTTGTCTTCGGGGTTGCGAAAGCGAAGGACTAGTTGTATCATGTTAGCAAGGAAAAAGGGGTAAAAAGAATCCGAGGACTAAGAATTTTTCCATAGGATATTCTTTTCAACGAAACCTCAGAAACATCATAAATTTGTCGTATGTTTGTTAGTCAATTATGGGTCCGTTTGACTAGATTCATAAAAAATAAATATTGATGTTTATGATTAATAATAATATTATAAATTGATTATAATTTTATAATAAATAATTTAATATTTGATAAAAAAACATCTTAATTTTTTTTAGATAAAAAAACTTAAAGCTATTTGATTTAATTAAAAATAGATTTGATTTTTTCATTAAGAAGAAAAACGGTTTCGAATGACTTATGAATTTAAAAAAAATACTGAAAATAACAATTGAAAAAAGAATGCCAAACTTCCTCATCAACATTATAAAATAATTTAAAATTGATTTTGAACAACTATAGACTCAATCAAACAAACCCTATATGATATTATTTTTCTTATTCAGACTAAGAATTCATAGCTTGATGCATGTGTCTAATTTTAAAATGAAAAATTTTCAACTAAAACTAAAACAATGTCAATAAAGTTTTTTTTTTTTTTTTGGTCTAAAAACAACGTACATAAAGGTACAAGACATTCCTCTCGCGGTTTTGCCACTAACAAGCTCTTTATTGACAATCTTCTTAGCTAATGGTACAAAATTAATGAAACATATCAAGCATCGTCTTCAACATAGAAGTCAGGCAGCATCACCTTTTCTACAACAAATAACTGGACTTCCCAGGAAAAATGGTCTACAACAAGGCATTGAGCTATCATCTCAAACAACTCTGCTTTTCATCACCATAAATAACATGGAAATAAAATCAGGAAAAGGAGAGTGGGCGATAAATAGAGGTTAGTCGATCCACAACCAACATTTTTGCTTGCAGAGCCCGGCGTGCCATGCGAGAGAGCAGTAGCGAGTCCTGCAGGTCAAGCGCATACATCTCAAGTATTGCTTGCAGTCACTTTATGAGGAGACTCTAAGCGGCTGCACCGACAAGCTCTTTAGCAATATTTTTTGTGGGAGCTGCTTGTTCCGGCTGCAGGCACACCCAAAAAACAATAAGGTTTTCATGAGAGCCAAGAGCTCGAAAAAGCAATAATTGATATCATGAAACATAGAGGCGCATAATGCTGCTAAACCGAGAGAACCAAAGTTTATTCTGCCTATTAAAATGATAGAGCATGAATGTATATTATGATCTCGCATAGCTTCACATCCTCGTTCAGTCTTACCGCAGCCAACTCTTCCTCGTGTTTGGGGATAAAAGCAGTATCAACTTTCCCATTCTTGAAGTC
>JAOVYX010017782.1:0-21481 GCA_035668315.1 Drosera spatulata | reverse complement strand
TACGTCCATTTCAGCGATGTGGTCTCTTTTGACACAACCTATGTCAGGAACAAGTATAAAATACCATTGGCTCTCTTTATCGGGGTGAATCAACACTACCAATTTATGCTTCTTGGGTGTGCTGTATTGTGTGATGGAAGTGTGTCTTCTTATTCATGGATAATGCATACATGGCTGCAAGCTATGGCTGGACAAACTCCAAAGGTGGTGATCACTGACCAAGACAAAGCCATTAAAGCTGCTGTTTCCGAGGCCTTGCCAAATGCGCAGCATCACTTTTTCTTGTGGTCTATTGTCGGGAAGCTTCCTGAGGTCCTTTCTCAAGTAGTCAAGCGAGATGAGAATTTTTTGACAAAGTTTGAAAAATGCACCAATCGGTCATCGACTGCTGAAGAATTTGAGAGGAGGTGGCAGAAGCTTGTGGAGAGATTTGAACTCAAAGACAATGAATGGTTCCAAACACTCTACGAAGATCGGAAGTTTTGGGCACCAACCTTTCTGAAAGACACTTTTTTAGCCGGAATGTCAACAGTTCAGAGAACAGAGAGTGTTAACTCTCTCTTCGATAAGTTTGTGCACAAGAAAACTACTGTGTCCGACTTTGTGAAACGATATGAAACGATCATTCAAGAGAGGTACGAAGAGGAGGCAAAAGCTGATTCTGATACATGGAACAAAGAGCCAGTGATGAATTCCCCGTCACCTTTTGAGAAGCAAGTTTCTTCTCTGTATACTAGTGCTGTGTTCAAGAGATTTCAACGCGAAGTTGTTGGTGCAACAGCTTGTCATCCTAAGAAAGAAAGACAAGATGATGAGGGGATGACTTTCCGTGTCCAAGAATTTAATTTAAATCAAGACTTTGTTGTCACATGGGATGAAAAATCTGAAATCACTTGCATGTGTCATTTGTTTGAGTACAAAGGTTTCCTCTGCAGACATGCCTTGATTGTTCTCCAAATTTGTGGTCTTTCCATGATTCCATCCCCTTATATACTGAGACGGTGGAGGAAGGATGCAAAGGATAAGCAATTGTTGGGGCAAGGATCTGAACAACCGACCTCCAGGGTCCAGCGGTATGATATTTTGTGTCAACAGGCGATGAAATTGAGTGAAGAAGGGTCATCTTCTGATGGAAGTTACAATGTTGCTCTTCGAGCCATGGAAGAAGGACTTGCAAATTGCACTGCTGTTAACAACTCCAGTAAGAGTTTTGTTGATGGTGGTCTATCAGTGAGGCATGGGCTTCTTAGCTTTGAAGATGAGAGCCAAGGTAGAAGTTTGAACAAGAAGAACAAGGAGAAGAACCCTAGTAAGAAAAGAAAGGTAAGCGTCCGCTGCTTTCAGCTCCTTACTTAGTGGCTTGATCTGTCGCACTTACCTGTGAGGTCTGTGTGCTGCAGGCAAACACAGAGACTGAAGTTATGACTGTTGGACACCAGGATGACTTGCAATTATCGGTTTGTGTCAACTTTTTAAACATGACTACTTGTAGTGCTTGGAAGATATTCATCTCTAAATAACTCTTTCACATTCATGGTTTTCAATTCACAGGATAAGTACTCTCGGATGTTTGCAAACACGGATGGATTCTATGGCACACAACAGAGCGTGTCTGGGATGGTATGAAGTGCTGCTCATTGATTTTGTACGTTGTACTCTTCAGCACTCAGGAACTACTCTTCAAGTAAATCAACATCCCTTTTTCCTTTGTAGTTGAACCTGATGACTCCAACTCCAACACATGACCCGTCTTATTATGGGGGGAGTTCACCAGCCATCCAAGGACTGGTATGCAATGTTGAAGTGATGTGATATAGTTGAGTGTTTCTTGTCCTTTTTTTTTTTACGAAGATTATGATTGTTTGCTGAAACTATTATGCAGGGACAGCTGAATTCGATAGCACCTATCCATGGTAGTGGCTACTATGGGACTCCACAAAGCTTACATGGACTGGTACGTTGCTTATGAAACTCTTGATGTAATTTGTGATGCATGTGAAGCTGTCATGTCAAACGCGTAGATGCATCAGCATTCAGCATGCTCATTTTTTGCATAGAATGGTTGGGATGAATGTGAAGCATGTAAGAAATCCCAAGAACAATATGATGTTTCCCTGTGAAAGCATAGGAGGATATCGTGACGCGTTTTGAGTTTCGCAGAATGTGCAGGGGCAGATGGACTTTTTCCAAAGGCAAGAAGGATTCAGTTATGATAGAATGGTGAGCAGGTTTGCTGGTTTCATATTTAGTTTGCAGGTTAGCTTTATCAATTGAAGAGGTCACTATTATGCTTTCGTGCATAGCAGGATGAACCAAGCATGAGGTCTGCACAGTTGCTCGATGATCGAGGACGAAATGTTTGAAGCGAATTGGCATATGCAATGGGTGAAGTTGAGTGAAAACACACGCTGATTCTATTGATGAAGGCCTCGTGTTTATATGAAGAGATTTGTTGTAGTAGTTAGGTTGGCAACGACACCATGTTTAGACGCACCGAAAACCAGACCCCTGAATCTCAGATGTATGAAGGATCGGCCATGGGAAGAAAATATCCCTGGCATATGCGGAACACCAGCGTTATGGATCAATGTAGTCATTATGGTGGTTGTGTAAGGGGAACACGAGATTACTGAAGGAATAGTGGTGCTGCTTGGTGTCCATGGCATGACCTTTTTCATCGCTCTTGGCCAGATGATTAAGATAATGTCAGCCAAGTGCAGCTACATCGAAGCGGAACAGGCTAGAGAAAGGCGGTCAAGGTGGTGTCTAATCGTCAAAGACTATGCGTAGATTGTCATTAGTGATGATGTGTTCAAGGCAGGCAGGGAGGCAATGAAGTCGCCAATCGCATGTTGTGCTTGAGACATATGCGTCATGTTCCAAGGTTTAGGTCATATTTTCTGTGTAAAATTACCTAGAGGCCATTGTATAGGAGATTCAATGTGTTATTAGTTGGGTACAAGGTACGGAATGCAAGTAAAATGATAAGTTATCTAGAGTCGAGAAATATATTTCACTAAAACACTTCATTTACACATACACTTGATAAAAGCTATACAGGTGAAAGCTGTTTACAGTTAGCATCTTTCAAATGAAACCTCAAAAATTGAACTTATCCAGTTCATGGCATCTGACGGAATGGTCTTCATGAGTCGACGCATTCCTTCACAGCACTCCATTTCCCATGAAAGATGTGCAGACTCCTGACGAGACATTGTCTTGCCATGGCAAAAAATATTCTCTCTTTGGCTTATGATGCTCAAGAGCGAACTGAAGATGGATCATTTTCCACCGACTTTGCTCCCTCGCGGTCGCTTAACTGAAGCAAATCTGGGACCAAGTGGCCCATAACTGACTACACGGGGAGTTCCAGGCAACGACTTCTGAACAGGTCTTGCAAGCCGCCTCGGACCTGGCCTGCGGGAACCTGAATGCATGGCCGAAGTCGAGCCTCCGACCACAGGCATCACTGGCAAGGTTGTGTTCACAGGGTGGATTGCGTTCGCAGGCAGTGGAGGTGGGATTGTGTTTACAGGCACTAGAGGTGCCTGTATATGTGGGATTGGGTTCACAGGCACTAAAGGTGTCCGTAGAACCTGGCTCCTAGTCGTGATCAGATTTATAGGTATCAAGGGTGCTTGTACGGCCTGGATTGGTGGATGGTTAGCTACATGAGACGAATGTACTTGAGGAATATTGATATTAGACACCTGAGGATTCTTGTGAGATCCGTGCTTAGTTAGATCCTTCTTTTGTTCCCCTCCTGCTGACCGGCCCATACCGGTAGTAGCATTCACCATCCAGGCCGCAGGGGTATCTGATTTCACTGACACAGTGATTCCTGATAAACCATCATTAGAAAGCAGGCAAGCGATGGCCTGCACGGAGGTGGCAAGATCCGGGGGAAGCTCCAACCTTGGATGTGAAGCCTGCAAAACATTTGTACGGGAACTTTTAATGGACATTGAGGACAGATAGGAGATTAATATCGATACGTGTGAGATAACTTACTTTGAACAATATTGCAGCAGACAATCGCTCCCGTAAGCAGTAAATTTGAGCCACTTCCAGTGCTGTTGATTCGAATGAAAGCCAACGATCTACTATCAAACCAACAGTGTTTGAAGGTGAGGACATAATCCCAAGACCCTGTTCACTGGGCTTTTCATTCCCCATTTGCTCTTCATCACTGTCAACAAATTCATCACTCTCGCCATCACCACCACCATCATTGGCAAGCTCATCTTTTCCAGCAGCAACAGCAATTTCAGTTGCAAGTAATAGTAACGGGAGAGGTCCAATAATGGCACAGTTACGTATTTGCTCACCCGAATCTCCACGGGTTATCTCGTCAAATATAACAAGTGGGCGATGATCAGCATTTTTCAAAGCTATCTTGTAATTAGTAGAGTGAGTTTGCAGCCTAACTTTATCACCATTAGCAGTCTCCACCGTCACGAAGTGTTTGCCACTTTTCTGAGGTGGGCTCAGTCTTCCTACCATTGGATACAAACCAGCTAGGAGGACAGCATGAAGAATACCCGAGTCTTTAGCATTCACGCTACAACTTGATATTTCATCATCTGTAATATATCCATTGCGTATCAGTTCATTTTGGAGCTGCCTGCGCATGCCAAGCAACATGTTCATCGTAGAAGAGGAGACAAAATATTGAGAACAAAAACGTGCTTCATTGCCCCTCTCCTTAGCAATTCTCCAGCAATCAAATGCTGCAATCAAAGCTAATTGATCACCATTTCCCCCATACAGTGATGCCAGTTTCGCTCTGGCTTCAGCAGCTCTCTTCTTCCCATCTGAAAATGCTGGTAAAGTGAAGGGATCTTTATAATCCGACGCACATGCAAGGGTCAGGGCAGGCTCAAGGCAATTCAACAAAATTGAGAGGAAAAGCATCTTGCTAGTTAGAGGATGAACTGGAAGAGAGCCTAGCTTTTCCCCCAGCTCAGTTAACTGCCCGTCGACGGACAAAGCACCAATATCCTGAAGAACAATGACAGCATTCCTTATGGTCTGAGATACTGGGGGATCTAAGGTCTTCTTAAGAAATTCTTCAATTTTACAATGCGGGTCCAACATTTTGACCTGTTATTAAAGACCACAGTTAAGCAATTCAATAAGCAAGTCACTTGAAAATTGAAATAATCACTTGAAAATTGAAATAATCATGAAGTGCTAAGCACTGGTTTTATATTATCAAGGGATGGGTCGTGGAGTAAAACAACAATCACTTGAAAGCTAAACATCTACTCCACAATGTGAATGATTCGATGTATACAACGGACAACCAGGAATTAGAATGTGGTAATGGTAATCCAAAAGGGCGACAAATGAAAACAAGTACCTGCAAACATAATTCCTCAATAGGAACCCTTTTAATTTCTGGGACTTGGAATTCTGGAAGGGACTCCGCCCTCATCTTTGAATAAAGATGGTAACAGACTCCTGGCTGGCAGCGGCCAGCACGTCCCTCCCGCTGTTTAGCACTTGCTCTTGAAATCCAAGAAGAATGAAGAGTTGAAACATTGCTATATGGGTCATAACTCTTCTCCTTCATTCGTCCACTGTCTATGACATAGACAACATCATCAATCGTGATTGCTGTCTCAGCAATATTAGTAGAAAGGATCATCTTCCGACAACCTCGAGGTGGACGCTGAAACACCTTTTTTTGCTCAACTGATGGGATCATGGAGTGAAGAGTTAATATCAAAAACTTGGAATGATCCTTGAAAAAGGGATTAGCAAGTATCTTCTCTCTTATTCTAGTGATGTCATCCCAACCTGGAAGGAAAACCAAGACAGCTCCATCTGTTGAGTCTCTGCATATTTTTCCCAGTAACCGCTCAATAAGAACTGCATCAATATTTTCAGAATCGGTTTTTGACAAATATTTATCAACCAACTGCTGCCTTTGAATACCAGTCAAAGTCAAGTTTTTCATATGAGTATTCAAAATTTCAGCAGCTTCTACTTGCCCTCCACGTGTAGCCCAGTCTAATGCAGTACTTCCATCACGAGCCTTCAGATGACAATCTGCGCCTAATGAAAGAAGCATGGAGAGTTCACTAGTTCTACCTTTACCGGAGAAAACCATCAGAGGAGTTGCTCCAGTCTCTGACTGCTGGTAATTTACAACTTTCGAGGTTCCTTCACAGGAAATCAACTCAAGGAGACGATCAAACTGTTCGCCAGCAGAAGCCACATCAATTGCCTCATCAAGTGCTACCCTAAAATGCTTTGTTAATCTCGAATCCTGGCTTGAGAGGAATAAAGCATCAAGATGATTCTCGTGTTCGGTTTCCAAGAAAGAAAGAACATCTTCCAGATAGAAACTTTTGACCTGAAAGACGAATGTCCAACAAATAACCAGAGACGACCAGGGGCACAAAAACAAACAAACAAACATCGATTAAGGTGGTGTCTTATTACAGGATGAGTAAATCCAGGCACTCTGATGATCGGGCAACCACCAAAATATTGAGAGAATCTCTCGGCATCAAGAGTAGCACTCATCAGCACCTGTTTCATAGCAGGTAAATAATGAACAGTCAGCTTTTTGAACGGCATTTAAATTTATCATACTGGAACTTGTAAGACCGAAACTAACCAGACGTAGATGAGGGTAAGAAGAAAGCAAGTCCCTGTACATAAAGAGGAAGTATAAGCAAAGAGACCAACAATATAGAGAAGTACAAAAACAGAATACCATTATGCCAAGTCCCAGAAAGTAGTTGACCACAGACAAACATTTGGAACATAGATTCACGCATCTATAACGACTACTATATAATGCCTATCCCCGCATATTTATGTTCATAAATGGCACAGCATTACAGATTTAAAAGGCCACGGTGAAGAAAACTGACAGGGTTCTCAAACCAAAAGCAGATATCCAAATATAAGGAACTTAGCAACGGTATTTCTATCATCAAAACAGAGTGAATAAAAAAATATATAACCAGAAATAATACCTGAGGATTGCAAGCATTAAGTCAGAGTACCGGTCCCTTTCATGGATTTCATCCTAGTCAGCAAACATCAGCCATATTAGCAGAAAGAGGACGATAAACTCTACGCAGCAACGAAAATATTTCATTACAAGAAAGAAAATCACAGAGCACAATATCACCAGCCATTTCCAAAACTAGGTTTGTAGTATTCATAAAAGACAAAATATGTTCAAGCCTATGCCAGGGATCCTGTTTTCGCGGTAAATGCATCTCTTTCTTCTGGATGGGTAATCAAAGCAATAGCAAAAGTGAGTTTTCAGTCACTGAGATCAAATTTTCATCCCCTAACATTACAAATAATTCAGCCTATTATTTGGAATTGCTTCTGTAATAATTGGCACATAAAAACTCGACTCAAGAAGTTCTAATTACCTGGGACATAAAGTTCAAGCATAAAGAATTTTTTAAAATCACAAACTAAGTCTTTTTATAAGGCAAGAAACATGAGATAAACACATAATCCATATAGTCAAATTCAAATGTAGAAGAACGTGTTTAACTAACAAAATAATCATCATCCTCTAAGCATCTCAAGCCCAGTTGGTGGGGCCAGACACACGGAAACATTTTATCTTGCTTTGTTAGCCGGGGTAAGATTTCATTTCACCTTTAGGGCAGTGGAATTCATCAGGTTTAACTGCATGGATAAATCAAGTACTACAGGAAATTGTATGAATATCAAAATTCGTCTTGATTCCAACGGATGCTTGCATCGTACACAAAGTTGATCAGATAAGTACCACAATAATATGGGTGAAATCAGCAACTTCTCTCTTTAACGCTTTTTTTAAACCCTCTCCATGAAAATTGGAGCCTCCAGAAACAAGCACCCTTAAAAGGACGCCGTTAGTACAAAACACAATAGATGAATGCTTCCCTCCTTTGCTCTCCAATCGTATCTGTAAACCAGAGAATTGTCATAGTAGTTAATACAAGTGATACGATTCTGAAACAGTACACAATGTTGATAATTCATTGGATGGCGTATACCACCCATCTGTAATGCAAGCTTCATGCCTCTCTTCACAAAAAAGATTTACGAAGTGATTCTCTGAAAGAGAAATAAGGCAAAAGGGCCTGATGCACAGAACTGCCAAAAAAATTTACCCTGTTTAGAAGTGAGGATCCCATTCCTCACTGTAGTGCCTTGAATAAATTACTCTTGTTATCGGCCACTATAGCAAGTATATCAGCCCCTAACCGATTAAGAGTTGTGACATAAGCTAAGTGTGATACAATGTGTATATTTTCAGAACGTGCTTCCTGCTCTCATATACAATATCAAGATCCCATTTACAAGAGGGTAGAGACTTATTTTAGAGGTTTGAAGGCTTCAACTCTTTGGTTAGAATTTTACTAATTGATATTAGAGGGATAAATAATGCATATGAAGTCCAATGGATCTCAAGCATTTGCAACTACTCTCAGTTTATCATCTGATATCTTCTATCCCACATGCCAAAACCAAACCAAACATGGCTAATAAATTCCGATATACAAAAGCATGCACATATAGTCCTTTCAATTTCTGTATCATGTTTCATGACTTATACGCTTCAAGCAAGAAAAGCTATCAACTAGGAGATAGAAGCTAAACAACCTATGGGTAACATTTTTCATTGTCACAAATCAGTAAATCGACTATAACTATGTGGGATTTACCTTGTACCCTACAATTTCTCCCACATTTTCTCCTCGTTCGTAAGAGATCCTTTCAGCAACTGCATATACATTAAAAGCAAGACTAGGTATATTTTTCAACAACGGCAACGGAACTTAATAAGAGAAAGTAAGAACCAAGGGGAATCAACAGCACCTGAGATCGCTGATATACGGCGAGGTTGTGTACAGATTATTTTACAAGCCTCACCCTTTCCCCATAAGTGATCAAGAAGAAACTGGGGAACCTGCATCACGTAAGGAAAATAGAAATAGAAGGGTAATTTTACTGTATGTCAGCATACAGGGATTAAAGGCATTGACTCTAATCACGATACATTACAGTAGAGAATCCACCTCCAATGATGCCTCATAAACCACAAAAACGTGAAGAAAATTAGAAGGTAATAAGAAAATTCATGCCAAAAAAAAAAAAAAGCTTACTAAAACAGAAATTGGAACATAATTATATGTAAAGAAGGAACCATTTTCAACAAGCTGCTCAAAAGTTAATTAGTTCAAGATACCATATTTCAGCACGCCAAAAAGGCAAATTGGAACCAGAAAAATCACAGGAAATCAAGATCCTAAGGTAGGAACCATAAGCCGTGCAATTAAATCTATCTAAAAGAAGGAATGGAAATGGCAGCATGTATAATCATGGGTTCAAACCCTACTCAGACATCAAGTGGCATCCATGACAAATAACTCTAAAGAAAATGCACAACTGGATAAGAAGATGGAGAATGGCCTAAGAGTCGAATGTGAATAAGGGCCAGCATAAAAATACAAAAAATCTACTATGTGGTAGAAGAAATGAACCAAGAAAAAGTAAGGTCTCTCTGCCTCATGGAGGCAAGATTGCCAGCAGATTTAGCCTCAGAACTAGAACAAGAGAAAAGAAACAGAAAAGAGTTCAAAGCCATGAATGATCAAAGCAGCCAGCCCGACCACACCTGACCCAACAGGGGACACTCCAAAACTTGTTGAAGCTCAAGTTTATATATACAAGGAAAATCGCTAAGTAGACATTTACGTTTCCGGGACATCTACGAAACAACATGTCTCGAAGGCAATTCAATTTAAGACTTTAGACTTAAACTTACAACTCTAGGCCACAACTTTGCTAGGCACACAGTATGAAAAATTCAACATTCTTTCTTATGCGCCACAGAGCTATTACAAATAAATATTAACTGATCATTGCAGGATAATTCATTAACTAAGAACAGTGACTTGTCGCACTTGCAATGCTATCTGCATTTAAAGAAAACTCAACATTCTTTCGTGTGTGCCATAGAGCTATCATAATCACTAATTAGGTGACTGCGGCGGGATGATTCGTGAACTATGAACAGTCATTAGCAAAGCTTTCTGCATGTGAAGAAAACTTGAATATATCAGAAGGAAAATCTGATGTTAGTCCATGGCATAGAAATTTTTCTTTATAATTAAGAACTCATCATTTTTCAGAAGTTGGCAAAATAGGAGGATGAACATGATCACTTTGTAAATTAAAACAAGGATTAGTTTCTGGGTGAGCAAGGGAAACACATCCTAGTTCACATCTTCAAAGAGATGTAAAAGACTGTTAAAAAACCCTGACCTTCGCTCACATCCACTGAAATACATTCCTCAAAGCATGCCTTTCACATATTAAGGATTTACGCAAATACCATCTGTTTGACGCAAAAGATGATACAAAAAGAGAATGATGGAAGGTTTTACCGACATATGCGACGACAGCGGCAACTAAAAGAAACATAATTTGCAGATTAAGTACCTGTGTAGTCTTCCCACACCCAGTCTCGCCAGATATGAGCACCACCTGCATCCGGAAACAAAAAGCATCAGAACCCATCCAAATTGATAGCAACAAAACCTAAAACCTCCCAACACAATTTCAATCACGAGAAGGAAATCTCGTTAAGTAAAAAAATGCTCTGTATCTGAGATCTAAATATCAAGATGATTAAAGATTCCCCTCCATATAAAATCAGAATCGAAAAGACATTCTTGGACACTCTCATCACCTGCTGAGTTTCTACTGCAGATGTAATAACATCTCGAAAAGATGCGATCGGAAGCTTAGCCCTCACTTCAGCGATCTGCTTCAACAATAGTGTAGCGAAGTGTCAGCTCAGGTTAATCCAAGTCTAACAAGAATAAGCTACACCGGATGAGATTCACAAGAATAAGAGCCACTGAATTCACCTCTTTCATCTTGGGATCATTATTTAACTTGGATGAAAGTGAATCCACTTTACTAGCAATTTCATCCTTGCCCATTGAAGCCTTGGTGAAAATAGGATCCCTTTTACCAGGCTTCATATTTGTGCTTTTACTGTGTTCACTAGGATTTCCTGCTCGAACTTCTTCGCCTGGTGGATAACGGATAAAAAGATCCCACAGAACCTCTTTTGATTTTTCTGAAAATGGCACAACAGGGACATCTTCCTTTTTCTCAGCAGTATCCGCCTTCTTCTTGGTTTTGTTACTTTTGTAAACTGAAACTCTTCGCCCGTCCCCACCTCTAAAAAAATGGATTTCAAAAATGATGTCAAAATAGAGGGGAGGAGGGATGAGAACATGATGTAAAACACACCTACTGAAATGTGAGCTCTACTCCTGGATTAACAAAAGCTAATCACACAAACCAGTCAAAAAAGAACCCAGCTATGAGATCTGCCAGCACTCACCCAAAACTTTTTGAAATCAACCCCATTTTCCTGCACCTTTCATGAATATCAGCACGCTCTTGTTTGGAAAAAATTTCTTCAAATGTATACACTGCAAGAACAATCATTGAAGAAAAATGAAGATGAAAAAAAGAAAGAAATTATGTAATATCATAGCCAAAATAGCACATGAAAGCAATCAAGTTTGAAGAATAAGAATTATACATGTTCATGAACAACCATGTTACTTTAACTATGAGAAGAGACATTTGCTCATAACTTGGTAGGCTTAAGCTTGCTTAGAAGATTTATCATTAATTACTGAAGTGTGTATTTTACAGTATATAAAACAAGCAAACAGGTAATGCGAAAAGGGTGTATGCAGAGCCGATGTAATCCTTACAGAATAATGACACTGAGAACCATTAGAGTGGACTCTAGTCACAAATCTGCTATCCTGACCACTGGACATATCACAACCCATCAAATTAAGGCATTACATATTAACATGTTATGGAAAATAGCATGGTTATTAAGGAATGAGCATCTCCATACCAGAAAATTCTGGTTAAATGTGTTCCAACCTCAACAAACCAGGAGTTCCAACGGTCCAATCTACTTAAATAATTATATATATAAATAAATTAAATCTTAGGCGCTTGCTTGCCCTCAGAGCATCACACGGCATCCAATGTGACCCACACCAGGCATCTTACTCCAAAAGTTAACACAAGGGCTAGTCAAGTGTGGTGTCGACCATGCGAATGCTTAGGCAGTAACTTCTTCACTAATGTAGTTCCAGCCTTCCAGGAGTTTAGGGATGCATAAAACTGTGAAATTTGTGTTTTCATGTTTGATTTCAAAACATGAGAGCTAGCAGCTGAAAGCCCGGAACATAGTAGATATGTCCTCTGCCGAGCACCAAACTGAACACCATCTCTTTCCCACAATATCCCGTCCTGAGCTATCCTTACCGGTGTCACATTCCTAGTAGCGAACGATATAACCTAAACGGATCAAACAACACATGCAATGCCCAAATGCAATTACAACAATAAAATCTCTTACAATCACCCAAAATACTACCTCAAGCTCTCATTCTCATCTCCATTCAAACAAATCAATTCAATCCATCCGCAACGCAACGCAAAACGGAGTCACCAATCACACTGCCCGCAATTGATCATTCACACTCACAACCCCCAAAACATCATCGATCATTAAAAAAGTACATAAAAGACCACAAAAATAGATCTCTTTTACCCTCGGCGGAAGAGTCCCTGAACTCCTGGAGCGCTTTGGTGATTCGAATCCGAGTAGCCTCATCGAGTTTCGAGCTTTGTCCGCCGCCATTTCCCTCCTGCTCCTGCTGTCCCTGCCGCCGCTGCTTCTTCTTCCTCTTCCCCATGGTGTTTTATCCTGTTCCGATTCCGGCGACGGCGAGCGGCGATGCACGGCGACGACGAGAGACGCGGCGATGTTGTGGTGATTGATATGTGAGAATGAATCAATGAATTGATTGAATTGGGATTTCGGTGTCGGTGAACGGGTGTTCGCCGCCGCTGTCGGAGCCGTTTTGGGAGGAGAAGTCGAGCCGTACTGCAAGACATGAGAACAAGATGAACCCTAGCCCTCCTTATTTAAACGTGGTAAAAAGAATATGAAGTTACTTATATGTTGTGAGGATGTTGACGATGAAAATTAAATTATTTAAGAATTAAAAAAAAAATTATTGTTGTATGTGTTTGAACAATGTTGTTAATAATGAATTTTTTTTAATTATTATTTAAAACTGTGAAAAATAACTCCTAATGATAATTCTCACAAACAATAATATAAATCCCATAATTAAAATTGAAATCATTTTACATACTAAAATGATTTGTTCATAAAAAAGATTTTTAATATTATATTTAAATGAAATAGAAAACAAAAATCAAAAATCATTTTTCTTGATTTTTTATTTTCTTTTTATGTTTCATCCATTTCAAAAAAAAAAAAAAAAACAACAAATATTTCTGTTACATCAATGAATGAAACAAAAATAGAAAATAAAAAAACATAAATGATATCAATCATACCCTTAGTTTTATTAATATTTTCTTTGTTCTTTTTCTTGACGTCATAAATATTGTACTTTTCACTTTCTTAATTCTAGGCTGTTACAATCGTCCGTTATATTTAAAAAAAAGGAAAAAGAAAATTTGTTGATAGTAATATATAAATTGTGTGTCGTTAGAACATATCCAACGGTGGATATTTTTTAAAATTATTTTTGTTTTTTAAAATTTTTAATCATTTAATCTTCATCTTTTATTAATTCATAACAACACATAATGATAACATCATATTTCATTTGTCCTCAAAAAAATATTATAAATGTCAGTAGTTGTTTGAGTTACATAGTTTAATTGTATATAAAGAAAATTGTTGTATTACTTTATTTGTTGAAGAAAAGAAACTAAAAAATATATATAGGTCGTAAAATAATGTGGTACGCAAAGAGTAACGCTTTAGGCAATGAGTGGGATAGAGTTTACCATGAGTATTTAGGTCGAATCTGGAGTTCATCAAACTAGTGATCTTTCTTTTTTCTATTGTCACGTGTCCGTTTATTAAAATTGCTAGTAGCTTGATTATTTTGATGAGCAAGAGCAAGACAATGTATATGGATCAATGCGTAATTATGAAATGAATACAGCTCAAATCAATAGATAACAAGTAGCATACTGTATGACTTTACATCCCTATGTGATGATTTTTCTGTCTGGATTTTATTCTCTCCACAAAAATTGTCTGCGCATGTTCTTGATTCTAGATAGTGCTAAAGCTAAAGCAGTTGAACCTCCCCGGTGTGTTGGGGAGATTTAGCACTATCAGGAAGCAAGTTCGTGGTTTCGTCTAGAGATCACCAATAGCGATTTTCGACAAACATCTGATCCAAAAAACATATCATTAGGGAGACAGTTTATCGTCTTAACAGTCGGGTAAATACATGCCGCCTCCTGTTCTTCGAACACATCATATTAGGAAGAACAACTATGATAATAATACAAATAGCTGGGCAAAGTGAAGGTATTAGAACTCAGAAAAAAAAAAATTACACTTGCACAACCACAAGGTGATTACATTATGGAAATACTCATATATTTCCACGAGGCTGTGACTTAAGCAACGCTGAAGGAACTGGCAGTGTTCTCGACAAACTTCCTAGCTCCCTTGAACCATCTCTTGTCTCCAGCTTGGGCCTTGCAAATGTAAAGCTTCCCGTCCTTGACTGTGGCAGTGATCAACTGGTGCTTCCCGCCTTCATCTCCATCAGCAGTTCGTGTGAGCACGGATAGGAAGTAGTATTGCTTGTCTCCGATCACTGGAGCTGATGCTTCCAATATGTTTGCAGTGGCAACCACGCCCGAGTCGAACCCGCCCTGCACTAACAAGATCATGTGATTCAAGCCAAATAGATCATTGATTTATCCGATTCATCACAGAGGGATCAATGGAGAATGAATTTACCTCAGCATCGGTCTGTCCAAAGTAGGCTTGTTTACCCAACAAGTAGTTAACCTAGCCAAGAGACATTTATCAGCATCAATTATTCAGCTTCACCTATGATCAGAACTAGTTCAATAATAAGAATAGCACAACAAAATGAGTGCAGAAGGCGGTTACTTTCTGGAGGAACTCCTCAGGTGACCCGTAGTCAGTGATAGACTTCTTGTCCGTGGAAGTTATGGATACGGTGACGTTGCTTGATTGATCAAAGTTATCCTCGTACCTCAGCACCTGGCCGGGGTACTCGACCTCTTTGCTTGGGTTCCATTTGGATGGGATTGATAGCTTGAATCCCTCGCCATTGTAGGGAAGGAAATCTGTATTTGTCTTGGGCTTCCCAAACACATTCGCTATACAGGTTGCATGTTTAATCAATTTCTATCCAACATACAATGAACAGAACATAACAAATTTCGATTGAACCGCACATCTATATAGACCATCAAAATGTTAGAGACTGCATAGGTTCTAACTCAAGACCAATAACCAGTAACATAGGATCTTGTATGTATTTGTGATGAATTTTCTACTCGACGTGGTTTTATATTCTCGACACGAAAACCCTATTTTGTGCAACGGATGTGCTGTTCAATGCTAAATATTACTTCCAATTGTCACTTTTAAACCGTCAATTGAACTAGACAGAGTTTTCAAGTGACCTTAAAAAATAACATACCAACACAATCTTTACGTGCAAAACATGTAACTACACGAGTAACCCTGCCACACACTTGAGATCACTCTCGAGATGAAGAGCAATACCAGCTTCACCGTAAGCAGCATCAGCGGGGGAAACCTTGGACCCGACAGCGGCGCCGCCAATGAGAACAGTGAGAGCCAAGCGGCGAGACACGGCCACCTCATCGGACACCGCCACCTCCTGTTTCTGCGAAGCTTTGACCACCAGCGACCTCACAGCCGCCGACGGCGTCCACGAGTTCCTAGCGGTGGCAGAAGAGGCGGCGAGGGCGTGGTGGTGGAGGAAGCACGCGGTGGATGCCATTGGTGTTTTGGGGATTTTTTCTTTACAATGATGTGAAGGGATGCTGATCGGGTTGGAATTTGGATGGGGAAAATTGAAAGGGGAGGGAAATGTGTGGTGGAGTGCAGACTCGTGGGGGATATGTGAGAGGGGATTGGATGACGAAAGGGAAAGGATAAGGCTGTGGAGGAATCCATTGGTGCCACGTGGCGGAGTGAATGGCCCACTTCATCCGCTTTGTCATTCTTCATTTTTTTCGGTTTCTCGTGATAATCGCTCGTTTCTGATAAATTGAGATGACATGTATTTCATGATATTTTATTTTTATTATTAATGATATAAAAAATATTTAAAATTGATTCAAAATTAAAAAAAAAAATTATTATTAATATTTGATAATAATTTTATAAAAAATAGTATTTAATTATATTAAATTAAATCTTGTAATATATATCATCATCATCGTTAGGAATAGAAAATACCTTTTTTCCCTGGGAGTCAAATACATGAAACAAGTCTAGTTACATACAGGCATCGTAGTCACGGCAACGAATGCAATTTTTTTATGGTGTTTGATTTGTTTAATAATTCAATGAGTTTAAGTTAGCTTTCTTCGAGTTTTAACTTTTTATTCACGTTAGATTCGATTGATAAAAACTGAGTGTCCATGTATTTCCATCCTAATGATTTGAATAGATATCCAACATTATGCTAAAACGATTGTTTTTTTTTTTAGATAGTGCAATCTCTATTTCATAAGACATATACTATATTTTCCTTATTTATGAGAACCTAAAATACATCGAATGCTTCTTTATTTCATAAAATTTTCATATCCATAATTACAACACATCCTACACATCAGTATTAGCATTTCTCTCAATTCTATAATAAATCCCACTTATTTTATTGATTTTAAAAAATCCAACACATAAATTTATAATCTGAATCAAAACAAACAATTATATGCATATATTTTGAAGGGATGAACTACATGTCAAAATAAAATAAAATTGGATAACTCATGAACCGCAACACCTCGTTACCCTCCTCAGCCCAAAATCTTTCCGAATTTCAGCCCACCCCAAACTTTCCATTTCTCATCCATCCCACAGAAAACAAGGAAACTCCCAAAACCACGACAATTTCATTCACCAAATAAAACCAACCAAAAACACCTTTCAAACACGACACAAAAACAGAAAACATAAAATACACAACACAACACCAACACATCTCAACTCAACACAACCCCGAACTTGAACTCACTTCTCTCTCTCTCTCTCCTCAAATCCAATTTCCTCAAAACCTACTCAAATTTCTCAAACCCAATTCGATCGAAATCGATTCAATTCGATTCTTCCTAATCTTGATCGGAATCAGAAACCCTAGCACATGAGAATCAATTGATTCGACGGTGGAGTTGTCGAACCCTCTCCTCGAAATCATCGATCTGATTTCTTCGATTATCTGTCATGGCTTCGGTTACCAAGGACGCTGCGGCGGCGGCGCAATTGCAGGTTTCGGCGAATTCGTCTTCGTTGGAGAAGCATCAGCGTCAAGAGGAGGACGATGCGTGGAAGAAGAATACGGATTGCGTGTATTTCCTCGCTTCTCCTTTGACTTGCAAAAAGGTGAGCGGATTTGTGAATTCAGTGGTGTTGTGAAATTCTTTGAATCGCCCTTTACAATTCGATTTCGGATTTGTTTGGTGTTGATTTGACGATGATGTGTGTATTTGGGGGTTGATTTGTGGTGGAGACGTTTTTTGTTTGGTGTTATTGACTGTCTAGGGTTTCGTGGATTGGCTTTGTGGGATTTGATTCGAAAGGGCTTTGACGTTTGATCGTTGATATTTTTTGTGAATGGTGAGATCTCGACTATCTATTGGGTATGATTTCGGGATTCTTTAACTTATGGTCAATTGAAAAATTTGGAATTGCTTGTGCTTTAGTTGGATAGGACAAATATTTTGCTAACACGGCTATCCTGGACATAAACAGTATATTTGACCATGAAGGATTTGTATGCATTCGTTGTTTTGGGAAGTTGTAGTTGATTGGGTATTTCGTGGGAGAAGGGGCTGGAGTCCCTGTTAAAGACGACGAGGCATGCCGTTGCGCTTTATGGTTGGATGCTTTTATTTGTGACCTAGGCTTTGATTACATAGTAGGATTAACACTTGTTGAAGTTCTTACTTTTTCTATGTGAAGCATGCTAATTGGGAAATTGTGATTTGAAAGTTGAAACATCTAATCTTACTTGAGACATTAATATCTTGTCGTGATTCATATCAAATTGAACCTGGCAATATGCATTACTGAACCAAAGGCTTGAGTTTTATTTTTCGAGCATTGACGTAAGTGAAGCTGGACATATGTTATATGTTGCAAATATTTGTGCTAATGGTTGCTGCCATTGAGTTTACGTGGTTTGATCCTGACATACGCAATGTATTTCGTCATCAGGGAATCGAATGTGAATTCCGACACAGTGAAGCTGCTAGACTTAATCCTAAGGATTGCTATTACTGGATGAATGGCGCTTGCTTGAATCCAAAATGTCCTTTCAGGCATCCTGTAAGTCTCTCAATCATCTTTTAATGCACGTTTACTCTTTGACATTAAAATTTCTTCTTTGGTAGTTAACCACTATTCCATATGTTTGGTCCTGCTTGAAGTACTAACAAACAAGATCTTCTATGTTTGCAGCCTCTGGATGCTTTACCTGAAGTCCCTGCTGCAGCTTGTGGCGGACTTCCTCTTCCCTCATTCACAGCATTTCCTTCCGTCCAGTACGGTGCAGCAAAGCCGGGAGTTCCCTGCATTTTTTTCCAGAAAGGATATTGTCTAAAGGGTGATAGATGCCCTTTTGTACATGGTTCATATCCTGCCAGTAACAAAGTGCCTCAGGCTCAACCAGCAGCCGCGCCAGCTGGCCTTGCTGCTCCGGCAAAAGCCTTTGGTGCCCTTGAGAAGTGCACTCAGCAGAAAATCACCCCACAAGCCAATGCCTCAAGGCCAGTTCAAGCCGTAGCTGAAGTAAAACCAGCTGCTAATTCTGCCTTGGCTTTGCCAAGGAAAGAGGTTTCATCTGTGATCTATGCTCCGCCCCCCTCCACTCGTGTAGTCAATGTGGTTAATCCTAACAAGGAAACTAGTGCGACCCTCAGCAACGAGACTTCTGGAAGCAAGCACAATCATTTTGTCCGGGCTAGCTCTATGGAGGATTCTTGTTTGCAGAATGAAAAGGATGCAGATGAGTTGTTGAGGGAGTCTTCCCCTGGCTTTGACGTGCTAGTTGATGATGAGGAGGGTGAATATTATCATAATGACGACCAGTTCACGAGAATTGGAGGTCATGAAGGAAGGAATCTGAATGATTTGGATCTTGTTCATCCAGATGATTACAATCCTGCTGTTGATCCTGATAGCTATCGTGATCTGCATGGTTATGATTCATATGGCCGAATGCAGGATAGAAATGCTCGGGAGCAGCGCAGGGTTTCTTCAGAGAGGTCGCTGGGAGAAACAGTCCGTTCAGATCGAAGAGGACCAGGGGAGGCTGATCTACGTAGTCGGTTGTCGAAGCAAAGGAGATCCAATGGTGTTGATTCCGATCATGCCTCTGACAGGCATGCCAAGGAGCGTAGTTACCGAAGCGGTCGGAGGGACTCTTACCGATCCCCACCACGTGAGAGGCGTCTTGGCAGTCGCCTTCAGGGTAGGATCAAGCTTCCAATAACTTCTCCCCTCAATGTTGGTACTCTGGCTACTGAGAGGGGAAGTGATAAGCATAGGGATCACAGGAGAATTTCACCTGGTGGACCGCGTCTTTCGTCTCGCCAGGGAAGCCTTCGTGATAGATTAAGAGGTGGAATACGAGATGAATTGAATGACGGAAGAAACCTCTGGGGCACTAGGATGAAGGAGGGCACATCTAATATCAATGGCACCAACTTTACGGGTCCGAAAAGCCTTGCAGAGTTGAAAGTTGCCAAGCAGCCTAATGGCAAGGAGGAGCAGGTGAAACGGGACCAATCTGCTGCGCTTGGAAAGCGGAGATTCTCGGCGTTAGAGGGCTCCCAGCCAGCTGACGCTAATCTATCATTCGAAGGGCCGAAGCCTCTGAGTGAGATCCTGAAGAGGAAAAGAGAGGCGCAAGCTTCAGCATCGGCCACTACTCGTCCTATTGCGTCTGCTGACAATGGAGATGGAGGATCTGCAGCAGTTTCCAATGATCAAGTCAAGAGTCAAGCTGGTCTTTCTTCTGCAGGAGAGCAAGAAGCAAGCTTAGTGACAGTTCTGGACAAGCAAGAGAACAAGTCTGAAGCAGATGAAGGGACCGTAGCCGATTCTAATAAGAAGACAAAGGTGAACGAGGGGCCTTCTTCTCTGGTGAACGAAGGGGATGCTTATGAAAATGGGGTTGAGGAGGGGCTGGTAGAGGATGGGGAAGAATACGTCGGTAATGAAGGGGAAGAATATGAGCAGGCTGACGGGGAGTACGAGTACGAGGAAGATGGTGAAGGGTATTATGAAGAAGATGGTGAAGGGTATTACGTCGAAGATGGTGAAAATGCTGGGGAACTTGATGGGGATTACATGGATGAGGATGAAGGAGATGACTCTGCTAAGAAAATCGGCGTCGAGCTCTCCTGATTGCATCATAGGAGACAGACTATTATCTTATGTTTGCTTATGGTTTCTAGGGGACCTTCGGATATCTTATCGATAATCGATTCCCCTCTCCTCTCTGCCTTGGCTACGACCCCAATTGGAACTTTTCCAGCGAGTAGAAACTAGAAATGAAATCTTGTCCCTGTATTATTTCCAAGTTTTCTGATTGTATCTTTATCGATTGAGAACGTTTTGGAAAAGTTTCTATCAATCGAAGGTTCCTGTTGGTTGTAATGTGTTGCTTTTTTTAGAGCATTTATTTGAGTGTTGCTGATTTCATGTATAGTTCAAGTTTCCAGATTCTGTGAAAAACCAGGGAACTTGTCATCGTCCAAAACCAGACGGTTTCATGTTTAGTGTTTACTGCTAACCTGTCGTCTTCCGCTTTGGTTTCATGTTTAGTGGCACTAAACCAGGAAACTGGTTCCTTGCCGGAATCAAGCTGCTTTTTGTATATATATTTCTCCATATTTGGAAAATTTAATCAATAGATTATCACGATATGAAATCAGTACATGATTAAGTCTTATTTATACACTTAATCTTGAAATAGATCGAAAAAGTGAACATCGATGTCACCTTTCAAACAAAATCACATCTTCTCTAACAAAATCATACTTTGAGACATACATTTGCTTTTCATTCTCACAGAAACATATAAATATTTATATTTCTGAGAAAGAAGAATGAAAACTAGATCCGATTGAAGGTCTTCTAAAAAAATAAAAAAAATGTAAAAGTATGAATAAAATTCTTACATTAGTCAGTGACTAGTTAACCGTTACCGCGGCACTAGAATATACTCTATTTCTGGGCGTCTGTCCACAAAGCAAATTGAACTGTATGTATTCACCTTCAGGCTAGGGTTGAGGCTCGGGAATCGCCACCAGAGACCGA